>JAJDMX020000175.1:0-80043 GCA_022345685.2 Nothomitra cinnamomea | reverse complement strand
CGATCTGTATATTGCCTCTCCTCCAATACCCCCTAGGGCAGCAAACTACCGCCTTCCCGCTTGCCGCGTGAAGCCCCAACTCCATCAAACTGATTGGGGCTAGGGTCTCCTCCGCGAAAAACATGGCGATCACGTCTGCGGATTCCAGCCAGTTGAGTTCCCATTCTACTTGCTCCCGGAAGCAAGCGTTCGAGATATCTTGAACCCACGTCGAATCCCATTCGACGCGACGAGGATTGAGGATAGTGATTGGCAGGTGCGCGAGGGAGGAGGCTACAGTGCTTTGCCAGTCGACGGAAGCCCCTTGGTCGATACTCCCGGCCAGAAAGACTGACTTGCCGCGAACGATCGGGGGATGCGGTGGCCTTGCAATGCAGAATTCGAGATGTTGAGGAAGTCTCTGGTCTTCTGGCGTGATAGGACTGGCCATGGCTAGGGCGACTGCCCGACCGATATTATTGTCAAGCTGGATTAGAGGCCTTTAGCCGCGTGTCAGTGTTTGTCGTGTTCAGGTGGGATTTCAATTCTGCCTGCCAAGAGGCAGAAATGCTTGGCGCCCTTCTCCGCACAATGGACGTATATCAGGCGCAACAAGATGTTAACCCGCCTGAGGTTCAACGAAATATGGATAAGCACTTCTCATGTAACGATATTGTCTCTCCAGAGAATCCTAAAGTCGCATATCCTGATCGGACCGTAAGAGACTTTCTGGAGAGTCCCCGGATTCGAGAAAGGCTGTGGCGCGTTTAGCGGCTCCGTCAACCCGAACCTTTCGCTACTGAGATTAAGCTTGCTGGAGCCTCTTTCCGGAGGGTGGTGCTAACGGACCGAGGTTTCCGACTTCCGACCTCCGACTTCCGATGCCTTCCAAGCAGCAGCGGCTCCGCCAGCCGCTTTAGGTCCTCCGATCTCTGCATTGATAAGCAATCACAACCTACGAAACGACATCTTCTGATTCCTTCTTGCAGAACCGAAAGCGCATGTTACACCTTATAGCCATTTAATGGTGCGATGCACCGTTGTGGAGAATTGTTAAGCCATACCCACGTAGGTTAATAGGTGTTGGGCGCCTAGCTTTACCTGGGCTTGCACCCAACCCACTAAATTTAGCAAGAATGTCTGTTACCATCAAAGCATCACCTGGCTAGGTGTGAAGACAGTTAAACTTGCAGGCAAGGCGCATGCGAAAAGGGTACCCAGAATGCCTATTAATGCGGTAGACCTAAAAGATCGAACTAGACCTGCCCGTAGTTGTATCTTCGTGGTTATGAGCTCCTCTTCCCGAACTCCTCGGTCGCTGCGGTGGTAGAAGAGTGCGAGCTTGGAAAGTGGGGAGGACAGGTGAAATCGGGTTTAGGAGTCAAACACCGTCCCAACGGTGAACTGGAATATAAACATCTTTTCAAATTAGCGGAAACGTATATAGTGTTGATGGCTCAGCGAGGCTATATCGAGCCTTATCAAAAGCAAATCTTCGAAGCACTGACCCCTCAGTGTGGCTCTCCACCGTTCCCCGATTCACGCCCCGACCTCTCAGCCTCCCACCATACCTCCCTCAGTCCCGTGGAGGCCGTGCCAACGCCTCCTCCCCTTCCCTTCCCCCTCCCTCACACTTCCCCAGCGTGCCCCGCCCTAGCCACCCTGGCTTCTAACCCTCTTGGCTCACCGCCATCCATGGACGCGGCGCCCATCCCGTCTGGGCCATTTTGTGTGCCTTTGTAGCCTCGATTTCCTTGATCTCCGCGCCTGCTGGCTCGGAGGGGTGGGGGAGAGGGGGGCGCGAGGGGGCATTGCTGGTGTGTCTGGGAAGGAGGCTTGAGAGATGGAGAGGTTGGAGCGGGTGTAGTCATCCACGAGGATGCAGTAGGTGAGCGGTTAGTCCTCATTCTCCGTTATTCTTATTTTTTTTTTTAGGCGGGGCGGAAAAGGGATGGTAATGGATACGATGCGAAGTTACGGAGCCGCGTACTACTTAGAATTCTTGAAAAAAAGTTCGTCCTAAAATATGCTACGTGTTATTGTTTGAGTGTCTCAGGGGAAAGTAGTGGGATGTCAAGTTTGTTTCTGTGGTGGTAGTGAACTTCAGGTCGAGACTTGCATACGACAGGACGATATCAATCGTCTCTCTCCGCTGGTACTGGGGCCAAGCTTGAAAGTAATGCGTGTATTTTTGGCGATGAGAGTGTCATACCATGTGTCATTAACAAAGATAGAAATTGGTAGCTCGATCCCATACGAGGCTGAAAGCAGATTCGAACTTCCGGCATGCGCCGAACGGGAGCTAGATGTGCGGGACTATCGATTCAAAAAATGCTAAAATGTCATTTGAGGGTGATCTCCGCTGCTGGTGGTAATGTGGATTCTAACACGGAGAATCTCTGACAGGTCAGGCCCGAAGTTGAAGGTTAGGTTGTTGGGCTCGAACCGTGCGGAGTCATACCCCCCAAGATCTAGCGCCGAATATCTGTCTTGTTCGATACGGCGGGTCTGCCATGTGCCTCAAAGACGCACTTAAGATCCCATTTCTGTCGGTCAGAGTGCCTAGGATGCTTGGGCTAAGGATTATTGAAGTCTGTGGAATCTACTGGCCGTGGGGAGAGCCCCAGAATGCCTATGTGGAAGTCCTTCGTTGCAACCCCCGCCACGACTTGGTGCGCCAGCGCTGCTCCGCTTTGGCCCCGGACATACTAACGTACTATTGCTGAAGCCGGAATCCGGGTTGGCCGTTGTAGATCCACTTATATGATGACCGACACAGAAGCACGAAGAATCCCTGTAGTCCATCAACCTCAAGGACACAGATCCAGCTGTGGTTATGGAGTGGAAACTCCACATCTCACTAAACATTCATTCAACGTTTTGTTGAAATTTGTTTTAGACTCGGTGAATATGTCCAGGTGTTGATTGAAACCCCTGTCCCTCACGACTTCAAACCTGCTTCCCCTCTCTTCCTCCTCCTCCTCCCCTGCGGGAGATCAATAAACCATCTCCCCTCCCCATAAGCCGCTCTCAACCCCTCAACCAACCAACCACTGTTGTAAAAAGGATCGCTAGGAGACGCTTAATCTATTCTCTAGACTATGGCCATCGCCGGTCTCTATATACTACTTGTGGCACTTGTGGTTGTGTGGCCTCGCCACTATGTTGAGTGGGTTCGCCACCACATTGCCACTCTGACCTAGGGGCTGGCGTGGCGAGGGATCGCCACCCAAACAACTTCAACAACTACTTTCTTCTTTCCTTCCCTTCCCCGCCTACCCCCCTAATCACGACCCCAACCCTCCTCACCCTGCTTGACAGCCAACAAAAATCCCTCCAGCACATGGCGCTAGCCTGCACAGTCTCCCTCCCCACCCTCCCAAATCCCACTATCAACTACCAAGCCCAATCTCACACCTCTAGCCCTCACCAATCTCTCTGGTAACACCGCCCCCGGAAAAGCCAACAGCGCCTGAATATCACGAGAAGAAACGTATCCCCCGCATACAGCACTCCCACAGCCTCTATATACACCACCCGATACCGAAATTGCTGCTAGTCAAAGGTGCAGAAGCAGAATTCAAAGATGGTAACAGGAAAACTCCTCTGCATCTAGCCGCTAGCAGGGAAAAAAATAAGATTGTTGGGGTGCTTCTAGGTAAAGATTTGAGCGTAGAAGTGGAGATGTTGTGGGGCGGGCTCCCTACATTAGGCGGCAAGTACTGGGATGGCCTCAACCGCGAAGCTGCTTCTGGATCAGAATGCTAGGGAACAGACCCCCCCGCATCTGGCTGCAGCCAATGGAATGAATAACGAAGTTAAGCTACTGGTAGATAACGGGGCGGACGGTGATGTGGGAGACAAGGAGAACGGCGTAACACTCTATTATGCTATCACCAACGGACACAAAAGCACCATGGAGCTCTTGGTAAAGAAGTGGGGAGTTCTACCAGAATCCCCTTCCAATTAGTGGATGCCAAGTTCGGGAATGGGGATAGCCTTCTTTGTTCTGAAGCTGCAAAAGGAGACGAGGAAACCCTACGGTTATTGCTTTCGCTCGAGGCGAACCCTAAAGCGATTGATGGCCAAGAACGCATTCAACTCTACTACGCTCTCACGACTGGACAGAAACAAGCTGCGCAGCTCCTAGCGACGAAATGGGAAGTCCCAGAAGTGTTGGAGGTTATGCTTCGTTAGGGGGCAGAGTTGCGGCTACAGGCATAGACCGAATAGATTTTATTGCTTGCTATATAGATCAACTACATATGAATGCAGGCCTACTTATAGATGGCCGTTCCACGGCGTATCATCAATACCGAGGTTCATCGGTCTCGCCGAGAACCTCAACATCATACCAACTGAGGTGGCGTTCCACCACTCAGCCGCTCAGGGGTACTCCCGTGGCCATTCCAGCTAACCAGGGATGTTCTAACACCGGCGGCAAGGCATATTACAACAGGAAGCTTTCATCTCAAAACTGATAAATGCCAAGCTTACGAATATCAACATTCATAGCCTACTCATTGGTGAAGCTGGGGCGGGGAACACCAAAAATGTGCGACTATTACTCAAGCTCGGAGCAAGCACAGCAGTCAGAGGTTATGGGCATGTTTCACACTATCAATGGACTGTTCTCCACGAAGTAGCCCGCTTCAGACATCTCGAGGCTGTAAAGGCGCTGGTTGAAGAAGGAGGAGCAAACCAATGGGTTATTGATGAGGACAGTCGGAAACCCATCGATTGGACAGGTTTGTTTTATCTTACTGCCATTAAACAGTACCTTTCTTAGTGAGACGTAATGGTGTACGGCAAAGATGGAAAAAGCGATAAGATACACTACGTGTCTGATAACCATATAAAATTTAGCGCCCATGATAGGAGAATTTATAGATTGCTTGCCTAAATTTATCCTAGCTTTAGCACTGTCAATGCTACTGTCACTCTATTCTTGGCGAGGAAGATTTGGAAGGAAAAACCTCGGTAGACGCCGCTTTAGTAAGGCGAGCCCTATCGCAATACCGGAAAATCCCTTAGTTTATTCGCACGTTCTGCATACTCCGTATAAGCCCGCAAAATACGAACATCGCATATACGAATCTATTCAAGCCTACACGAGTCCAGACTGTCTTCGGGCAGACGAGTGGCGCAGTCGACTTCGTAGAGCCGAATACGGCTGCCCTGGAAGCCTGTTGCAAAACAATGTATAATAGACTAGAATAAATAGAATTTAGCTGCAGGTACCTTGAAGCGTCTGCCCGAAGCTGGTTCTTAAGGAGTTCTGCCGCCTTTTGACGCCTGGTACGTCTTGAAATGACTGTAATTGCTGCTTCCTCCTGAGCAGTCTGAGCCATCTGAGCTGCCTTTATCTTTGCCTATACTCTTGCTATTACTCCCCAATGGCGGTCTGAGGCCTCTGTACTAGTCAGAGCTTACTTTCTAGTGCTTCCCTCTTACTTTTTCTCTTGTAAGCTTAGATTAGCTAGTAAAGGAAGAGATAACTCAAGTGGAATTTTTTGGTCCCTTGCTTGTAAAATGTATACTTTAGCTAGCACTTGTTTATTAGTAGTAACCATTTGTCTTAAAAGATACTTTGGCTGCTCTAGTAAAATCTATAACTGCTAATCAAGAAGGTACTAATCTAACTTTATAATAAGAGTGTCAATATAATGTAATCATTTACTTCCAACTAAAGGAATAATAGAGAAGTACCAAGTAATTACTAGAGAAGCAATATAGCTGAACCTAAAAGCCATATCGCTGTTCTTCATAAAGAAGATAGTGATTAGTTCTATTATGATATTTAGTATAAAGAATAGTAATGTTAATCCCTTATACTTTCTTTTAATTAGTTGCTTAATCATAATATATATATTATAATTATAATTATTAAAATTACCTTATAATGTAGTTCCTGAAGTTTGATCAAGCTAATAGTTATTGCTGAGACTACAAGTTATTTTCAAGTATATTATTATCATAATTCCATAAATTCAATATTGCTTGACAGTTTTACAGCTAGTACAGCTATTAAAGTTTTTAGTATAACTATTAAATCTATATAATCACTACCTACAAAACTTACTTTAATTAAACTTTAGCCTTACCTTCACATTTTTGTTAATTTTACAATATACTTTGAGCTCATTTATATTGGAAATATTGGGGTAATGATTCTTTGCTATACTAGCCCTTGAGTTAAAGTGACAATGTAGTAATAAATTTACTTAATATAGTAGTAAGGCTACATAACTACAAGTGTTACAAAAAAATTATAACTTTATTGAGATTACCCTGTAATGCAACTCTTAGATTTTAACTCAGCTAATAGTTATTGTCAAGACTGTAAACTATTATTGAGTATACTATTATTACAATTCTATAAATCTAGTATTAACTATTGATTATATATAATACTAGAGCTAAAGTTAACAGTTTAGTAATTTATTTAATTCTTAAATGTAGTCATTATGTTTAGTTGAAGTCAGGTAGAGCTAGTGAAGTGAATAGTAACTACACAGATCTAGTGACTACATTAAAAACCCTGATAACTGTACTGATTCCCTATAATAATATCTTTACCCCTATTTCTAAAATCTTCTACTTAGTATTCCTGAAGATCTACAGCTGCATTATAGTACCCATAGTTTATCTTTCTGCTGGAACAGGTCCTCTAGCAAGCCATCAGCATAAGTAGGCCAGGGATGTGGGTGGGGAGGAGCCTTTAGAATAGATTTAACCATCTATGTGACAGTTAGTATATATAGTAGTTGCTGCAAGCACAGAAGGCTTACCTATAGCTCTATTAGAGGCTATGACAATGGGTATATAAATGGGAATACTAGTAGTATTCACTAGTATAGCCTGGGAAGTTCTCTGCTGCTTTCCACCCCTTTCCACCTATGCCTTTTTACCCGCACTCAACTGCAAACCCACCACAGCTTTTGGCGGTGCTCAGGGGACACTTCTAACATGTCCCGAAGTAGCAGTAAGCACTTGCACACGCTCACCGCTACTTCAAAGCACAGCTGTGGGCGTTGCATTGGGCTAGATCTCTGGGGCAGTCGTTTTCGGCTCTACGTAGTCGACTGCGCAACTCGTCTGCCCGGAGACTGCCCGTACACGAGTCTATACGAGCATGGGGTTGTGGTAGCCAATGGCGGTACAGCTTATGCAAGCATTTTGACATGCCATATTAGTCGATCCAGCCGTTGCCGCTCAACGCTTTCCCCACTTCATCCCACTTCAAAACCCGTCCTCACGCATATCCACCCCCGAACCACCCCACATTTCCCTCCACCAAAAACTAACACATTGGCTGAATCCGCTCCCCAAACCACCGGGCTCACCGAGCCTACCTCCACCATTACTCGCCGTCTCTACCGCCACTGCCGCCGCACCCAGTACATCGCCGCCGTCACCCTCCCCCCCATAACCACCAAACTCTCATCAGCCAGCTCCCCACAATCGCGCGTATACAAATGCAACTACTTAACCTGCCACAAAATGGGCTTATTCCACGTGCGCCTCGCCTATTCGCCAGACGACTTCGCGTTGTTAGCGCCCGTGAACCCCGAAGAGGCGTTGGGGGATTATCGCTGCGTGGGGGGGAAGACATTTTGGTGGTTTTGCAAAAATTGCGGGGTGGGGTGTTTCTCGTTCCTGGGCGCCGGCGAAATCGCCGAGGTGCCGAAGTCGAACGTCGGGGAGGAAGGAGAGAGGATGGTGCAGGTCTGGCGGCCGAAGAAGGAAGGTGTTGTAGCGGACTTGGGGTCGCGGTGCGAAATGGGCAGTTATAATGTAAATGGACTATATCTATCGGGAGGACACAAAAAAAATTCAATTAAAAACTACAAGAATCATTCCTAACTACGAAGCACTGCCTCTACATATAAACCTCCTGCCTGCGATACCGGCATCGCTCAGGAGATAGATGGGGGCTGGAATCTTCATGATCCGAACCATGAGACTTGTGGTGGTCTCAACCCCTATTCCCGTTTCATGCCCATGGTGCCACATCAATGCTGCCATGTCAATGCCGCCACGCCAGCAGCAGGCATACCACAACAGAAGGGTTGGATGAAAGGATGGGAGGGGGGTGTTATTTGAGCGTTAATGCTGCGGCGCTGGATCGGGGGCAGGGTGGGCTGGATTTGAGGGAGTGGGTGGAAAAAGGGTGGGCTTGGTATTTGGATTGCTGGGAGGGGGTTGGGGAGGCGAGGGTCGGGAAGCCGCACGTGGGGGGGTGTTATTAAAGAGTGGCTCTGCTTGAGAAGGGATATGCGGGGTAGTGTTTGCCGTCGCGGCAGCGGGTTGCGGGTTGGGGACGCGGGAGAGATGACTGATGTGACCAGCTGGCCCGTTTCCACTACGGGAATTGCACTTACTTTTAAAATCATATGATCCCAAACTTTCTTTTCAGTCTTCGCCAGTCCTTCCCTGTCGCTTAGCACTATCTCTATTTCAACGGCCTAGCCCATACAACTACATACAAAAGATTTCGTCAACGCACAGTGATCGTATCACCCGTCTCTTCGCCCGCAGGCCCAGCAACGTCACCAACTGCATTGGCCCTTCTGCGTTCACTTGACAGAGCATAGGAAGTGTGCTCATGCAACTCCGTCGGGTTGCCACGGTTATGTTCATCGCGATGATAATGAATTGAGCATTTCGCTGATTCTGTAGCACAACGACAGCGCCGCGTATTGCAGCTCCCTTTACGTTGACACAACATACAGACACGACTGCTGATGTTCATCCTGACCTTCGATGGATCTATGGCCTAGACTATTGAGAAATGGTCCGTCCATACGCCTGGCGTGGCCATTGACGAATGGTCCAGGCCGTTGGCCAACGTGCAAGATAGACGAATGGACCAGAACATAGGTGGGGAGTGTTGCGGGTACGGCTGCTCGATGAGCTCACAATTGTGTTGTGTCACCATGTACGTGGGGTGTGTCTGTCCGATGAGGTGTACGTGCTGTGGGAAATTTTACTGGTGTCGAATTGGAGCTGCGGCATGTCTGTCTCTCTGGTTCTGATTCCGTTTCCCGACTCTCTCCTTTTCCTATTCTCCTTTTGATAGGCAGCGTCTTGAGCAGCCCCCACACAATGGGCCTTTTCTTCCTAGTCTTTTTCGTTAGCCTACGGATATTTACTTCCGGTAGCAACACTTTCCAGCCTACCAAACATACAGTATCATGCGGAAAGTCTGTACATACACACCGAAATCCGATAATGTTGCCACGACTACTAATACAACACGAAAAATTTAGAGAGCTACGATGCGTACACACCTGTAAATCACCAATTTTTAGGTTGGTAAGATGGTAAAATGGCTGCAAATGCACTATTCCTGCATAACAGGGGGCATTACTCCCCGAAGAAGAAGCGACCAAAGTTAATGTAGTGAGCTTCTCACCTCAACCATACCACCCCCGCACTTTGAAAAGCAGCGTATAAAATAGACCAAGTGGTAAAATACTAGCCAAGTTACTTGATCCTATATTTCACTGTGTTGTTGCAATTATTAAGCCTTCAAGGCGTTACATGAAAACGAAATTAATCGGGTGTGTACAGACTTTCCGCATCCCACTGTATACTAAGATCGGTCAAGCTTTTCTGGTTCGTTCCTGAGGAGCACGGAAGAAGCTTTCGAGTTGATCACACAACCAACAAACACCCCAGGCGCATATAAGATATCCCCTTCAGCTGTGACTAGAGCCAATCCCGGAGCACCGACTGTCCAACGTATGCTAGCTGAGACGAGAATTGTCACGCCGGCCATAGCCAGTATCGGATGCTGCGGGAAGAAAATCCCATATTCCGTTACAAGGTATGATTGGCTTCCAGTAAATCCCATTCGCCGGAGGGTATTGTAGAGTTCCCCTGCAATCGCCTTCTCGGCAAGGTTTGTAATATCAGGCCACTGCGTCCAGCTCAGTAGCTTTTGTATTATTTGCTTTGCCTCTTTCCCTAGTACTGGAGATAGCTCAAGCATGTCCATATCGTCTATCCAAAGACCTTCTGCACTCTCGTGAGCGCGTTGCGCTTCACCCCAAGAATGCCAGCGTAGTATTGCTGGCAGTAATCCTGCAATAGGGCGCCAGGGTTTCCCAGATAGGATATCCCTATTGGTGGCGGAGAAGATGAAAGAGAAATCATTCTTTTTCTCGCATGCCGCCATGAACGCTTCCGACAGATCTGCAACGGAAGGGTACAAGGAGCGCGGCGACGCCTCCTGCGTGATGGCGCCAATCATGGAGTAAAAGCGAGACTTGGAATCCCTCGCGAGTCGGCAGTCCATGTTGCTCATTACGTGTAGGGCAGACCGTTCCTCATAGCCAGCCGTGAGCCAGTCGGCGATGCTCTCCTCAAACGCACATAATCTGGGAAACGTCTCTTGAACATCAAAAAAGTTTATTCCATGAGCCTTTCGGTAGAGTTCGAGAAAAAAGCCAACGCGATTGAGGAAGTCGATGCCGGCGACGGTGTTGGTGTATTCCGGGTCCTCGCAAACGAAAAAGAGGCTTTGACTGTTGACAAGTTCCTGGTACGTCCACACACTCGCAATCCACTCGTCCTGCTCGAGAATCTCCAGACTCTGCTCGTCCAGTTGCTCTGACTGGCTCATCCGCATAAACGCAGTAAACGTATCTCGCGAGAGCACCGCGATAACCTGCTTCGCGCGGCTGTATATGAATCCCATACTTTCCAGCGTCGCTCTCTTCTCTGGGTGATTCTGGGGGACACAAAAGGCATCGATCCAGAAGCGGCGGCTGCCGTGACAGCGGATCGCGGCGGCAAGAGCGGGGAGCGTGTGGTCTGAGATCTTAGAGGTACTCGTGAAGGGGTGCGGGACCCGACTGAAGCCCCAGACATACGAGATGCATGTGTATTCAGGGAGGTCGCTTGATACGTCTACAGGTTCGGTGAGAGACAATTGTATGCCCTCCAGAGTGAGCGAGCTAGTACTGGGCGATTCACAGTCTTCGGCTAGGAGACGAAACTCCATCTCGGGTATCTTGATAAAAAATGAAAGAGTAGGTGAAATTGGCTAAGACTGCTAAATAACGGGGCTCGGCATCGATCTATGTTCCTTAGGGACATTTGAGAGCCATCGTATGAGGCTGACATCGCCGCTTCGCCATTCTGTGTAACCACACCAGAGTCCGCCCAATAAGATAACGCGGTGGCACCGACGGCGTGTTGTGGTAGTATGGTTTTTGGTTGTGGGGCGGCGGTTATTTCAGCTGAGCAATTTTTTTTCCTACACAGCGAGATGGAGTGATCTTCTGCACAGGGAATAGTTTGCCTCCACGTAGAGGGAGCATTGACAACAGCATGCTCGAAGATTCCGGAATTGCTCCGTTGAGGAGACTCTGAGCAGCCTTGCTATCTTCTGTTTATCCCAGACCACGCTTTTAAATTAAGGAGGAGGCGCCTGTTTCCTTGATGGTGAGAGAAAACTTTGAAGTTATTTATCCAGCTACCACAATATTTGAAAAAAATTACTGCAGTACCACTGTGGTTTACCAGAATATCACGATTCCAAGGCCAATCGTGGTCAACAGCAGTTTCAAGCCTTCAAGGTCTCGTTCAATTCCCAAGGTACTCATAACATGCAACCTGCGTGAGTGTAACGGGGTTGCAACATAAATGTTCCATTTTCGCATTCAACTTGGCTGACAATCTCGCTAGATGCGTTAATCCTTAGCCACAGTAGGGTGACAGGCGATTCGGACGTTATAAAAAGTAATGACATGAAAAGACTGAGTATAATGCGAATTTTGGGTAGCCGTGGGGTAGAGTCGACGTGGGAGCCAAATAGTGAATCTGGTAAACCATGGCGGCACCTGAGTAATTTATACCGGAGCCGGTTAGTTACTGAAATACCCCCAATTTTAATCCCAGTTACTCCCGTGCCTAAAATCCTCACCGAACTACCCTGATTTCTGGTATCACAGCGCCCACACCTACAGCCACAGCAAAACAATACTTCATGTAGAATTTACCCAAAGCAATCCACAAGATCAGCCCTCATGTTGTCGTATATTATATTGTGATTTGAGCTCCTATAATCTACGTGGTTGAAGACACTGGATAGGCGGGTTCTCCCTAAGATTTAGCGACCAACAAGCACGACCCCCACCGCAGCCGGCCCCATAAGATAATCCGCCTAGTTAACTGTACCTACAAACCCACAGTTGGAGGCGGCGCTGTCATAGAATAGGGAAGCTGTGGACCACGAGTTATTTTTAAAAGCACGGCTAATTGGAGCAACAAGGGTGTATTTTTTAACACGGATCAGAGTTTGAAATCCTGGTGTTTTTACTACAATTGGTTGTGGTTAGAGTTGGGGTACTTGGGTAAACTTTCTGGGGTGTCCGGGTAATAAAGGTCGGAAATGGGGTATTTCATCGTTCCAAAATTGTGGTGGTTCGGCAAATAACCAGTTTTTTATTCCCCGGATTGTCTCTGCAAGAGCAAACCCCAGCGAAACCTTCGAATCGAGATGCGAGTCATGCGGGTCTACTGCAAAAGGGGCTTAGCGCAATGGCGCAACAGCGCCGTTTTAAGTTTCGTAAAAAAATACCAGTCATCGTATTGATGCTGGGGTTTCGGTTGCTGCTCTGTGCTTAGGGCGCAAGGGTGAGTCTGTGCCTAGCGACGCGCAAGCGAGTGTGTGGTTGCTGGGCAGAGACTTACTCACACACCCTAAGTACACCGCGGATGATGCAAATACACATATAGCGTCATTTAGAAAAATAAAGTGTACTCGTTTTACAGAAGGAAATAATATTGGATTTGCGTTAGTATGTTCTGTCTGAGTGAGATTTCGCTTAGCTTTAGTGTGGCATATACAAGTTCGCAGCGGTCTTCACTTCAACAGGGCAGAGAACAGCTTCACGGTCAACAACGCAGTTACGTCAATTCCCCTAGATATGGAAGGGGAAAGGAGAAGCGTTATCATGGTATTCCTTTCCAAAAACCCCCTCAATATATTCATTTCATATTACATGAAAGGGAGCTGGATCTCAATTCCGTGAGATCCGCTGCTTCGAGGTTTTCCTGCCGCTGCGGCTCCCAGTGCTCACATGCAACCCCCGTGCACCGACGGGTGGAACCAGACTGTTCTCTCACTGAGAAAAAATAAAAACGAGACTATTACGTACTCACGAGAATATCGAATGTCGAATACGCCTAGCGTCCCGCCTGACCTTGCCCTTCTCTTAAACACCTCACGCCATGCCTATTACGAAACCGCAAAGTCAGAAGACTCGGGGAAAAAAAAATTAACAGAAAGTTCAGCCTCCAGAGGATTGACGTGGTTGGTGCTGTTTTTGCTTTTGACACCGGATGCCGCTCGGTGGACGAATGCGGTATAGTTGCGGATCTGATCTCAGCCTGATTTTTGGCGACTTCAGGCGTCCAGGCATCTAAGCATGCGGACATAGATAAACTAGGTTCGCCAGGGCAGTGGAAGGGCGTGGAATCGCTGTTGTTTTATTCCTTTAACCTCGCCCATGACTTTTCGGTTGGACATGGGTTGCTGCGGATGAGGCATGGGCGGGTATGCCCGGTTCTGCATGCCTTGTCGGTTGGGCGTGGGGGTTTGGGCCCTCATTGCTGGCCGGGTAGAGAGAGTCATCCGAGACCGGTAGGCAAGCTAATTGATGCCCTACTGGCTTGGGTGGACCACCAACCTGAAAAAATTAGACGGCCGGGTGGCACGCTGGCAGAGCCCAAAGGCGTGTGTATGGCTCACCTAGGCATGCCGGCGCATGTGATCTCGATGGCCTGCATGTGGTGGCTGCGCCTTATGCGATATTGGCCCTGGGTGGCCCTGAGAGGGCGTTTGTGGCTAGCTTGTGGGGGTTATGGTAAAACGGTTACGAGAGTGAAAACCGCGAGGTATTTAATGCATGCGGTTTTTTTCTTATTTTTGCGTACGAGGATTCTGCGCATTTTTTGTCTCCTTCTCTTCGGGTTGCCGGACGGGTTGCCGGACGGGATGTCGTGCGCTAGCTTAGGAAAGCGGGCTCGTAAAGGTGGACGAACGACGTATAAAAGGAAGGGGATACCCTCTTGTGAGCGAAAGAGCGGCCATCAATCCATCCGTTCTCCTTCCACTCGCCGTATCTACGCACTGTTCCACTTCCAATGCGAAAGACGATATACGTGGTTTATAACAGCGATAACGTCTCAGCCTACATCAACGATTAGCTTTTTATCGCCTTCGCAGGAGTAAAAAATCCAGCAAAAATTTGCTCGCCGACCCTCCGCCGCAGCCGCGTTGGAAAAAAATGCCCCATTTCTACGACACCCTCAGTCCTGTTGAGGGTGGTCCTCCTCCCCCTCGTCCTGCAAATCCAGGCGGTGGGACACAGGCAGGTCTTGGACTTCGGGCTGCGGCGGAGCGGCACCCAGGGTGCAGGTACACCCACCTCTTATCCTACAATGGTTAAGCTTCCTTTCGCAGTATTGGTACCCAACTGCCCTCGCGACTGCGTCGTGGACATTGCTCATGTGCGATTACCTAATCCAGGCAACTTTTATCTCCCGTTCGAGAACAATGCAGATGTCCCGGCCCGCGGCAGCTCTTCCTCGTCATCGTCGGCGTCGGTTTCCATGTACGTCCTCACCAGCGAACCTGATTTTGCACTCCCGCCGCGCAGGACCGTTTTTGGTCGGTCTCATTCCCCTGGACCGGTAGGGCGGGTGAGTGTGGCGGACATGAAAGATCTGGTGGTACGGAAGCTCATGTTGAGGGGTATTGGTGCGCAGTTTGAGAAGGACGGCTGGTGAGGTGATGTCTTGGAAGCTTTTTGGAAGGTGCGGCTGCCTGCAGCAGATGGTGTGAAAGGTGGGGTGAGGGTGTTGTGGTGAGACAATAGGTACTTATGTCGCGCAAACTGCGGGGCTCGGCAGTGGCTGCTTTAGCAGTTGGGTAGATTGCGTGAGGGTGTGATGAGACGGATGATGACGTGTGCTAGTGCTTATTTTGTGTTTTGTTTGAGCTTTGTTGTTTTTGTCGAATTCCTTTGCAATCCCAAAAAGTTACTCTTTTTCGATGTCTTCGAAGGAAATGTTATATGGGCACTCTGTAGTTTCGCGATTTGATTGGCATTACTTTCGCGGGAGTGGCAGTGCACGAACTTTAACTAGCAACTTTGGTCGGAGTAAAATGTACGGAAGAGTTAAAGGGGGTGCCTGATAGCCATAGCTTAATCCCGAGTGCGGGCCGTGGATGCCTGCTCGCTACACCCCCGCGCTTAAAATGTTTGGTCGATTTCCCCCAAACTAAGCGAAAACGACCAATTACTTTACGCACACGACTGTGAGAGCAGGGCCCCGCCAAGGGTGCGATAAAGAAAGCCGGCAATATGCTTGGATTGGACGTTGGAGACACTGGAGACGGCAGTGGCATTTACGTCAGCTCATAGACTTCTGAACCAACTATGCTAAGTGGAACGGATAAAACTTTAGTAATGAGGTTGGTCTCACGCGACATTCCAAAAGCAGCGTTTTTCTCAGAAGAATAAGGTAGCAGCTGAAAACTGCGTTGGAGCCGAAAATGGATACCTCGACGTTTCGTAGATGAGCACCTGCGCAAAAAAGAAGCAAGGAAATCCCGAGCAGCCGAATTTCCAGCTTACACAGACAGCTTACGTGGCTTCCTCTTCGACAGTCTTTTGCAGAAAGCCCACCTCTGCGGGTAGCAGCAAAACCCGGCCTGTATTCCGCTGGGTGACCTACTGTTCCTGCGTTGATGCTCGTTTTGGGACTTTCGCGGACGAGTTCGTCGGGAATGTCGAGTACGAGTCCACGTGGGTTCGACCCTATCCGGCGGACGAATAAACACGCACTTGGCCCCCCTCCAAAAACAAACGACCAATCAACACAAAATAAACCCGTAAATCCATACACTCTATAAAACCCACATACAGAATTTAGCCCTCACCCACTCGCAAACCACGAAAGCTTTCCAGTTTTCGCAATGTGCGATGCATTATTCCGTCGGCGAGGTTACCCTGACACATTGGATTACAGTTTCGGCTTGACGCATAAGGTTTCGAGGTTGAGCTTACAGTTTGTGTCTAAGGTTTTGGTTTGAATATTGAGTTAAAGTTTAAGTTTAGGGACTGAGATCAGTGATTGAGTTTAAAGATTGAGTTCAGAGATCGGGTTTAAAGACTGAGCCCGAAGATTGAGTTTGAAGATTCAGTTCATAGATTGAGTTAGAGATTGGGTTCGGAGATTGAGTTCATCGAACGAAGATAAAGACAAGTGTATGGTAGACATACGTACGAGGCATGCTATATGTAAACCGGAAACCCCCGCCATCGGGTGTTCTATTTGTTTCGGTCGCGAAATCGTTCTATCGCGAAGAATGGGGTCAACGAAAATGCGAGCGGCGCTAGCGAGTGATACCACTTTCACCGTACCCTCTCGTTCGTTGCTCCATACACCTCGAACCCAAGGAATCGAAGAGCGCAAAACCTGATAAAGCATATGCTGCGCGTGCCACAGTCTAACCAACAATAAACTTCCTTTTATCTAAGGCAGTTAGAAAGCAGCCAATGTCTCAGTGCGGCATCTTACTAGTCAGTGCAGCATATCTATCTTGGCAGACACGACAAAGCCAGCATGTTGGTCGGGTGTATCAGTCGTAAGTATGTCATTCACATTTGTAATGCAACGCGAATTACTTGTTGGAAGTTATCGACCCGACCATGTCTGGACTTGCGCGTGTCTGGGCATCCACAGAGCCGCGCTAAGCTGGGGTAAGAAGCTTAAATGCACCTCAGCCTTGCGATCGTCAATACACAAACGCCAATTTGTGCTGCACCGGGACACAGTTGAGCACGCCCGTCGATCAATCCACACGGGCGGCAGCCAGAAATCACATTGCAGGGGATGCCGTAAGGAAGTAAAATAAAAGCGGGGAATAGAACCGGACGTTCTGTGTGAGGGCAGCGGGTGAGGATGAAATGGGGCGTAAATGCTACAAGACTGTAATATCCAACAAGGCACATACCTCATATTCTGCCTTGAGGCGTTGACCGCGCGGGCTTGCCTGACACCGGACAGAGTATCCGTCCAATAGAATATAAGCTAACGAATCGCTACTAGCTGCCTAGATCCCCACTTCGATTGAAAGCGGGCTCCTGGCGTGATCTTGGAAAAATGCGGGTCCTTTCATCACGGCGCGTAATCTGATCATCGTACTGTAGTTCAGGGTCTCATTCAGCCGCCAACCTGAATGTCTCTAGGTTAATCCAACGGAATCCTGGCAACAATCGTCGCTGGTTTGAATAGAGCACGTTACTTGGGCAAGTTATCATATACGTTTTTCTTAGTGCTTTTAAGGATTGTTATCGTAACTACTAAATCGAAATCTGCTCAGTTCCGCTATTTACTAGCGTAAGAGATAAAAGATAACGTGGGTAATAAAGACTGGATTGATCCCTGGCTGTCCCTCTGGCCTTCCAAAACCCTCTCATTCCTTATTCTTACGTTGCTCTGGCCTCCTTTCAATCTCCATCCACTGTGGTGGCCCTGCCCCCATAATCCCCTTTCTACTTCGTGAGCGTGACGAGAAATGAATTCGGGAATGGATCTCGATTCTGGTAACCCTCGAACAAATTAATAGTGAGCGTCGTCGTGTCATTAAACTGATGAACCACCACCCCACTCAGCATAAAACTCATCTCCTGGATGCGGGAGACAGGCACCACGCCACTCAAGCTCCGCGGCTTGAGCGTCAACACTAGTTCATCCTCCTTGTTAAACTGGGAGATCACGTTGAACCGCAGGTTCGACAGCATTGTTGGGCCGGCGCCGGCGTAGTTGTCCATCAGCGGGGCGGGCGGACCGAGCGGGACGTGGATTTCGAGAGACTGCATTTGGAAGTTTTGCGCGCCGCTCTCGAAGACGATGGAGAAGATTAGGTCTTGTTGCCCGGGAGTCATGGGGATGCCCTGCGCCGCGCTGCCGCCGACGGGGTAGAGGGTGTATTTGAAGACGGGGGCGTCAGCGGGTGGGGTGTCCAGCTGAGGCGGAGGCTTGAGGGCGGGGTCAAGGCGTGGGAGGCGGAAATGCGGTGGAGGATGGTTTAGTTTTACCGGAATCAAGCGTTTGCGGTCGCCAAATGAGGGGTGAGGCGCACAGGCTATTTTATGACGCTTAAATTTGAGTGGCGCCCGGGGCATGATGGGTCTTGGCAAAGGCATTGGCAACGTTCTGCGTATGCTGTAGCCCTTAAAGCCAGGAAGATCCTTCTGCTTAGGTAGGGTGATTTCGAGTTGCCAGCAAGGCTCGTTGAGCTGAATACCTACCAATGCTGCCGTTGGGCAAACCTCCGTGTACCAGTCCGGGTGGGCAGGGGTATTTAAGGTCTGCTGTATAGTATTATAGAGGTCAAGCGCGAAGTTCTCCATGTTCAGGATCCGCACGTCATACGTTGTCGGGGTACTTCCCCAGATAAAAATCGCTCCCCGAGGATCTGGCGTCCCGTGTTGGATGGTGTACTGAATAGGCTCATCTTTATCTGGATCGTCTACTCCAACCTTGGTATAGACCCGTTTGTAGTCCATTTCAATATAATTGGGATTCACCGTCCTGGCCGCTGCGAAATACTGTTGATGAGGTGGTTCTCGTAGAAGCAAGGATGTAAAGTCCGGCGCTACAGGAGCCTCCCGTAGCAGGCAGAGCAAAGTGCCCTGATCAACGACCTCGTGGTGGAGGATGACGGGCGCTCCCGAATCAGCAGGCGGTGGCTTTAGGTCCACGACCATGTCTGGGAATTTCGTCACCAGAGCAGAACGCACGAAGAAGCCATAGCTCGGGATCGGCGGCAAGTAGTTTAATTTCGAAATCGGTGTCGTCAGATACCAATTTATTGCTCCTTTAATTGCTGTCCGCAGACGATCGTCGTTTTGATCTAGATGGTTGGCAAGACTTAGACCCCCGTCTATCATGGCACTTGTCCAGTTGGGGTCGATCTGGAAGAATCGCAGGCTTTCCAGGGGGACATGGCTGGCATCAGTGATTAAATAATGCGGTGGCACGTCAACAAGATGAAGCCTATTCAAGACCCATTGTAGGACAGTCATCCAGTCCGTCGAATAAGGAGTATTGAACTCATTATACGGCTGTTTCCCGTCACCATCTGTGCTACTGGCAACCTGGTTCGCTGCTTCTTGGAGATATTTGTCAATTATAGGGTCAATTTCCTGCCCTTTATACCTGAGATCTAGGGCAGGAGGCTCTTCGTGAAACCAGCGATGCACCATTCCGTTGGGGTTTTGTTGGAGCTGTTTCTTCTGAGGAAGACTGCCCACTTTCTTGATCGTATCAGCTATAGTTGCCACGACCTCCGCCTGGGACTTGTATGAGGACGGCATTTTGAGTGCGGAATCCCGAGCACGGACGGCATCGATTTGGGCTTTGTTCATCGCTATATCGAAAATTTGCTTTCGAACGCGTGAGAGTGCCCCAGCGAACGCCTGATCGGCCAAAGCTAACGTTTTTCCAAGCTGCCAAGCTGCGGAGTAGGTGATATCCATGATGCCTAATTCCTGGTCAAGGATTTGGAGTTTGGTTCCAGTTGTAGATGCCAATGGCCACGGAGTTTCCTTCGGAAAATTGACGGACGTCGCTGCAAATGGGCTCCTCATGAAGGCAGCAGTGATTTCACCAGTCTGCACTCGATATCTTGCTAGTGAGAACCCATCATTTAACCTTCTTAACACTCGGCTGCCTATAGGTCCACTGCCGTTAAGTGTTTTCAAGTCATCAGTGTCGAGGACTGGCCTCAAGACATTGAGGGTGTCGCCCAGATAAGCGAATGCATCTGCCACGTTCAGAGACTTAGGAGGTAGACACGTGTATTGCCAAGAATACAGTGAGGACATGGCAACAAAATCCTGGGTGACCGGGAAACTCATGGCTTCCACACCTTCAATATTCACTAAATGTGCAATGACTGTCGTCGGTTGCGATATCGTAAGAGGGCCGGTCCGATGGCAGACTACAACAGAGAATGCATGATCATCGGAATCACTTGCGGCGGCCCCAGCCATCCCATCCATGTGAATGTGGCGAAGATGGGCGAGGTATCGGTGAGGGTATACCTCTCCATTAGTTTGGGTGTTGTCTGGATTTCCGTTCTTATCATATCTCGTGAACAGGCTATTGAAAAGCTCAGACTGTAGGAAGATTACATCGGTCTTAACTGTGGCCCCATCTGAAATCTCATCGTACACTATGGATGTGGCGGTTCTTTTCGTTTTGGAAACATCAGAGACCAACATGTTGATGGTTAGCGTCGTGCTCTGTTTGGCTCCATCTTTGAGGCTGGTGTCTGAAAATATCGTTGACAAGACTGACTGATCTAACCGGAGCTCGTCCTGCGTAAAGAGTAATACCGCTAGCCACGGGACACGATTGTTGTTATAGTCCTTAGGCTGTTTTGACTCAGAATTCCAACTTGCGATCCTTTCCCAAGGCAAGGTTGGGTCGGTGAAAACAACATGAGGCAGAACTTCGGCTTTATCATCATGCCCTTCAGGCGGATAGATAGAATATATGGCGTCTGCCGGCAACGCAAAGCGAGGAGCAATGACATTGAATTGATGAGAACTTTTGACGGTCTTCTGTCTATTTGGGTCGATGGGTTTCCTCTGAGGGTCGACAACAATGTCCTGCTGGACGTCGATTTGGTGCATTCCCGCCTCGAGACCGGGCACGTAGAACGAGAATAGCTGCTCCTGTCCTGGTGCGATCCCAGCAGGATCATCGCTGATCGTCGCTTCCAGTCGACGAAGCAGTCGGTTTCCATGACGATGCACAAGGTGACGCGGCGAACTGGTAATTTTTCTGCGAGCACGTCTGAGATCCATCACGGTTTATGGTCGGAACGAGTAGATAGAAATAACTGCAATTGAGGTGGGCAACAATTTGCTGGTGGTGATTCCGTGACAGCAATAACAGTGGTAGAGGGCGTGTTCATGGGGAGTTGAGTAGGAGGCGCCTATGGAAGGTTGTTCGAGAGGTGTTGGCGGCGCCTGGCCTCTCCCAGGCGGGGGTGGGAGGCTTGAATAGGGTGGGTCATCTGGCTCCGTGGATGGCTGCACTGGTACGTAAAATTGACGAATGAGCGAGGTAAGAGATCACTTTGACCGATTCCCCGAGCCTTTGCCTCAGCGCCTTGTTCCATACTACGTTGCATAAAATCTGTGTTCGCATTTCTTGCGTGCTTTGGTGTTTTTTTCTTGCCGAGACCCCGCCCCTTCCGTGTACATGCATTGCTAGAGAGTACGAGCGCTAGTTATCACATGGGTTGGTAATGCAGGGCGCGCTTTTTGGCCAAGAATGTGACCGATCGGCGTGGCTTCCTTCCGATGCCCTGCCTAGGAACAGCTGAAGACTAGGACAGTTGAAGGTTAGGAGAGCTGAATGGGAATGACCGGTTGGTCGATCACTTGCAGGTTTTGCAACAAAATGCGTCAATTTATTTCCCAATTGTGATTGCGTGCGCAGCCTGCTACTATGCTCAACGCTCAGGACTCCTGGACAAGGATTATTGGAGTAGACGTACGTGCGTATATAGCCCTCGGCCTTGACCAATTTGTCTTCCAGTTCTCAAGAAAATCTTCCTCCAGATTCCCACACCCCGCACTTGAGAATTCGTCCTCAACAGCCATGGCATCACCGGTTACTGTTATTGCTAATCCACTAGACTCCAATTATCACCTTTTGTTTTGGCTAAATGGTACCCGCCAACAGCTAGCACTGGAACAGCGGCCTCTTGAGGAGGGTCAGCAGTATCAGGCGTACCAAGATTATGGAATTTCTCAAGGCGTCATTGTCAACCCTTCCTCCCTGGCTACCGTGATGCACGGAAACTTAGTGAGTCCGCCAATTCACCAGAACCCTTCAGATCTGGCTTCTAGAGCGATACCATACTCACCGCTGTGTAAAGGTTACTGTATACGGCATTACTCAACCCGGTGTGAGCGACCAGTTATTCCATGTCTCGCGATTGAGCCCTATATACAACCTTATTTCCGATGATCCTGGGGCGATCACAACACAACCAGCACTTGCCGCATGCGCCGATTCGGCGGGCCACGACTTCGTCTACTACCTACAGCTGCCTCCGTATGATATCCCCTACGCTTTGGAAAAAGGAAAAGAAAAAAAATTCAGGCTAACCACCATTGTTCTAGAGGTGGCTCCACTTTCCAGCTTATCGAGTTTGAAATGGTTAACGATACTGGAAAGCCGAATCCGCCATTTTTGGGCGCCACACCTAGCAAAGATACGAATCTTGCTGCTGTGTATTTCAAGGCGACGAAAGAACGCTTCGTCTTTTTCAGCAACACGGACAAGAGACACTATCTTTTTTGGGTCAATTCTACCAACCAAGATCGTGAGTGCATACTAAAATTGCCTGGGCTTTTCCCCTAGTCATGGACTGACTGAAATGCGCAGAGTCTAGAATTGAGGGGACTTCCGGCGTTAATCAATCCAGCCCGCTGGCGGCGTGCTCGATTGAAGAGACTGGTCCACAGGGATCCACTCTCATGATCTTTCTGTACTACATGGATATTAACCAGAATTTGAACAGGATCGTTGGGACTGCAACGGGGTCGTCAATCAACTGGAACAGGAATGTAGTTGTGACCGGCGCTCCGTTTTTGAAACCCACGACCTTGATGGCGGTCGCAACCACGGGCAAGGAGAATTACGTGTACTACAAACCAGACGGTCAAGATACGTTTACTCCGTTCATCGACAAAATTAGCCCGGACATGTTCTTGCCCCCCCCAGAGGGGGAGCGGAGAGCTGAGCGGGACTAAAGACGCAGGAAGTGGGGGTGGAAGCGGGTGGTCAGATGAGAGCATGAATAACAATAACAGCTCAGTGGTTGACGGGACGTCGATTAGAAAGTGGAGATGCTTGTAGTGTAGTTCTCGCTAAAGCTTGGAATTCAAATCAAAGACAATTTCGTACCACACAAATTTTACATTTGATCCCAGGCCGTCCGGAGTTGCCATCACGCTCAAATACTCTAGCCATTTCGTATTGCACATGCCAATTCCTAGTTATCATATCAGCTGATGGCAATCATGGGCGAGGGCAACCTCTCACATACGGTTTGACATGAATTTTCCTCGTATTGTAACATGCAGCGGGACGAATGCTTTCAGACAAGTTGGACATGCGTGCGGGGTGGGGTTTGATCTGCGCGGTCGGTCGGCGCCTTCCAGTCATTTTTTCGAAACGTCATCGGCCCCAAACACGTAAAAAGCGTTCTAGGCTCCGCTTTGCCGAGTCTAGGGGTACTTGCATATGGTAGGGGTGACGGGGGGAGCTAAAAGAATAAAACAAAATTAAGGCGTTGCTCCCGGGAAAGAGAGGCGGCCACGAACCCCTGTTCGCCGCTAACATATAACATACCAGTTGCTTTTCTCGCTTGCGACTCCCAAGACTGGGCATCTCAGCAACTGCAGGCATTAACAATCACACCACATCTCCTTTTAGCTAGCCATAAGTTGGAACCTCTGCTTGACCTACTTGACCTGCTCGACCTACTCGACCTACTTGACCTACTTGACCTACTCCACCTACTCGTCTTACTTGACCTACTTGACCTACTCCACCTACTCCACCTACTCGTCCTACTCGACCTACTTGACCTACTCCACCTACTCGCCCTACTCGCCCTACTCGTCTTACTCGACCTACTCGTCCTACTCGTCCTACTCGTCCTACTCGACCTACTCGTCCTACTCGACCTACTCGTTCTACTCGACCTACTCGTCCTACTCGTCCTACTCGTCCTACTCGTCCTACTCGACCTATTCTTTTTCAATCACCCGATATCGGGGTGTATGTGTGTCGGTCTGTGTCTGGGTTCGACTGCATGTTGTGTGTCTATGCCTATGAAGAGAGCTCCAGCCTCGGGTTAGCCCCGCACATGCTTCACATTTTCTGCGTCACGACCACCTTAGCACCACGGTGGGATGGCTCCCTGGCCCCAAGTGTATTTGTGGGATCTAGCTACTTTCCCAGAAGCCGCTTCCTACAGCCATGGCGGCACCTTGCAGTTGACTGACTCTTCCAAACAGTACGGTAGGTAAGGTCTTCTGCTTCAGATGTCAACGCTAGCCCGAGGAGATATGTGTGGCTATATCTAAAGATCTCCTCAATTAACGTCTTTCTTTCACTCACAGCTTTGAGTTCCACCCCGGCTTTCATTTTCAAATGCGAATATGGCGCAACCCAAGAACGTCACCATCCCACTGAAATTAGACGCCTTCGTATTTAACCCCAAAGTTTGCGATGGAGGGCCCAAGGATGCAAAGATTGCTTCTATCACGCAGCCGAACTATACTTTCCTCCAGCTTGACGATAGTTTGATCCAAAATGACATCCTTAATCACGTTGATCTCCACAATGCCGCTCCGTCTACGGTCAACCCTCGTATGACAGATTTGGGCCAGCAAAGCTACCGAATGAACCGTATTGGAGTCTACTTGCATTGGGTCCTTCCTCGCTTCTATAGAAGTGGTGTGGCAGCGACACCTTCATCTACAAGCCACGATACACGGCGACAGAGGAGAGGTTTCAAGAGTGCAGTCGCAAAGAGCGTTGAGCCTGATTATAGTGCGCCCGACTTCCGTCCACTCCCTAATCGGTGGCTGGTGATACGAAGGCTTGATCCAGATGCTCCAACTACAGTTCCAAACCGCTCGGGTGGGGCAGATATACCAGCCGTTGAGGCGTGGGTGGTTGAGAGTGATCGCATGCGCACCATTGACGACGGGTCTCTTGATGACAAGGACCTGCAAGTGGACATCTCCCCTTACATCACATCGAAAAAGAACCCAGGAACCGATGGAATCAGCATCGCCGAGCAAGCCGAAATCTTCATCGGCTATAAAGACGCCGCCAAAGAATGGGAGGAAGACAACAGCCAGGATCGTGCCAACCTTACGGTGCTTAGCAGCTCCAATCACCTTTTTCCGGACTATCAACCGCACTGCGGCAATGTTTTCTCAACACTAGATACCTTTGCCTGCAATATCAATGGAGTGCCAGGCAATCTAAGCTCGGCCTCTGCGAGTTATTATGTAATTGGGTGGCATTCTGATGAAACTCAAGGCCCGTTCGGCGTTATGGACCCATCGGCGAAGCTGACGCGGGAGGGACGTCTCAAAAGCCTGTCAATGACTTTGAACGGCGACGCACCGTGGCCTCCAGAGATTGACGCATGGCTAAAATCGGAAGAAACTGCACAGGTTTTATGTCATGGAGCGATGTATGATGTTGATTGGAACGCCGGCAAAGCGCCGGATAATATTCCAGCAAACGACTGTTCACGCATACTCAACGACTCGATGCCTGTGGCGGTTGGCACAACACCGATTGACTGTCTGCTTTCTTACATCGAATCTCATCAAAATACAGACCTTGAGAAGGACCTCGCGCTCATTGGCCCTCTTCTCCGCGCACAAGATGATAGTGTCGACGCTCAACGTGCTGCCACTGACGAGATGCAGAATTGGAATTTTGCGCGCACCTCTGGTGGCCTGCACTGGCACTTCCAGAATCAACCAGACCAGCCAGCGGTAGATCCCACTACAGATGAGGCCAATGACTTGGAGACCCTGAATCAAGCACAGAAGATGCTTGACAGCACCGCACGCGAGATATTGCAGCTTCGATGGGACATGTTTTCTTACTGGTGGCAATATGCTAGTGCAACGCTGGCGGACCGTGCTTCAAGCCAGTTCCCTATCGGGGACCTAACTAAACGACTGGCGGGTCTGATTGCCCTTGTCGACGAGCAGAATGACGCGGTTCTGGCGTATTCGCAGGACAAAACTAAATTTCCTCAACTGCCCAAGGCAGGCGTGCAAGCCGAGTTTCGTCAGCCTCGCGATCCTACCCTTTTAGTTGCGGGTATTCAAGCGGGGTGGCCGGATGATTATCTGGATAGTTTGAAAGTCCGGCTCGATACACAGTTGATACCGCTGGCTCCTCCGCCACCGGTCGATATGTCGCTCTTTTGTATCGATCGACTGCCTGTAGATATTCAGGGTACTGCGTTGGCCCTTGCGCAAGAGTTTTTGGCCCTTCAGCCATCTGTAAGTCCGGTAACGCCCGGGTCTGGGGAATACCTTCCACTCTACCACGATCACGGAAAGCATGGAGCTACAACAGACCCTCTGCGAGACCAATGGGGCAAAACACAACCTTGGTTCCCCCTCTTTGTCGAGTGGGAGGCGGAATATTTTCACGTCCCTTGGGTTGACTGGGCACTTACGGGGAAGATTACAGGTCTTTCTGATCAGCGGTGGAGGTTGGGCATTGCCGAAGGGGTGAACCTGGAAGACCCAGTCATTAATGACACTCGTACCGTCTCTGGACGAATCCTACTGTTGCCGCAACCCAACTTTTCGCTGCAGGCGGATATCAACAATCTTTTCAACAGTGTTGATCCGAGGGTTTTGGAGAAGTATCTACCCACGCAGCAGCAGCGAGACGAAGTTAGAAACAATACATACAAGTTGCCTTTCTTGTCTGCACCCTTGGACGGCTTCATTGACCATCTCCTTACTCTTGTGCATGGTACGCACATTAAGCCCATTGCCCGATACCCTCTACAAGGGCTTCAAGCCATCCCGGATGCTGCCATAGGGCCATTTAATACGGACACCTTGAATCTGATTCAAAAAAATTCAGAGCTCACACCTTACGGCTCGCTGGTACGGTTCACAGACTCGAGGGATTCGGCGTTCACAGGCGGTGACCCAGAATCAGCGCCAATACCGTTCAAGCCAGTCACTCACGGACAATTTCGCTTCACAAAACTTAATATCATCGACAAGTTCGGTCAAGCAATACACGCAATCGACCCTCGCTACGATCACGAGTATGATGAAGCAGTTTATCCTTGCATCAGCGACTACTTCGAGCCCCAACTACTCAACGATCAACCAAACGTGGTCCGCGAACCGGCGAGGCCTGGATTCTGTGAGTTCGTGCAGATACCTCCACAGATCAATCAGCCCGCGCGTCTCAACTCCGCATTCCTGATTCACGACCCCCGTTCCGACTCAGATTCCAGCTATTCTTATTGGCGGCCTGTAACCGAGTGGGAAAACCCCATCTGGGGCTGGCTTGTGCTTAACTATGTCGACTATGGCATACAGGTCTTCCTGCCTGATGGGACTTTTTACCGCGAGGTCCGCATCGCGTCACCCACTGCGCCAAAGACGACCTCCATCAGCGCCAAATGGCTGCCTTTTGACCCGCCGAAAAACCCACCAGACACGGGCCAACTAGATTATCTACTGGCCAAACTAGCTGACCCGGATCAGACCTACCTGCTTGCATTCCTGGGCATGGCAAACAAGTCACTAGACTCCTCCACGTCGGTTCCTAGTGCTTACGCTAGCTTTCTGAATTCCCTCGTGGGGCGGCCATTAGCATTGGCCAATGCTGGTTGGTCGCTTGAGTTGGCAGCCGACGCAAAAAAGGACCAGTCGAGCCTCGACGATCACGAACATAAGCCGACACCTACGGGCCTTTTGGACGGCCAGGAGATCTACAAATTCCCAGTCAAGCTCGGCGATGACAATCGAACGTGCGACGGACTTGTTGGGTACTTCAATACTATTCAAACAAAACTGACTCCTGGCAATGAGCTTGATCTGACAAAACTCTACACCTATTACGCTGACGACCCGCCGGCCGGCCCAATGCAGCCCATCGGCACGTCGAATTATCCCAAGTTCCCATCTTTCTGGTTGACACCGGACAACTACCTTCAACTTCCTACGGCAGCCGCTAGGGCAAAAGCCTTCACCAGAGACTGGAACCAACACTACACGGTGTTTGGCACGATCATCGATCCATTCGTCCCCATCACAGCGTACAGTAGCATCCTCCCAATCCAGAACCTACAGCTCCCCTCGTGGACGTGGGAGAAGGCGTTCAAGAAAATGACGGCCTTCTTCCACATGGGGCCTATCATCGTGACGGAGGACGTGCAGAAATACTGGGACCCGACAAAGACGCTCTCGCAGGACACCAATTACACGCTGGACCCGCCGCAGGACGATCAGACGGTCAAGGGCAGCGCCGTGGGCATCCCGTCGCTGCCCATTGCTAATTGGGCCTGGCTTCAGCCGTTTGTGGATCCCGATTCGGGCAACCAGGAATACATGGCGCTGGGACTGGGTAAGGTGGATAGTCGGCCGAAATACGAGAAGGGTCCATATACGGCAATTGAGGGCTATCTCCAACTGAAGGCGCCGATCGTCCGGCCAGACGCTCCGTCTCCGCCGGCTGCTGCTACTGCGGCCCCGGCTACAGCCACAGGCTAGTTGAGGGCGAGGGGTGAGTGCGCAAGTGAGAGAGGGGAAGAGCGGAGGGCTGCGTGCGAGGTTGTTGGTGCGTGTTTGTACGTGTTTGGGTGCTGGCGTGTCCTCTTTGATCGTTTGTGATGCGATGTTGTGTGACGAGGGAGCTTTTTGGGTGCGGTAGGAGGGTCATGCCGTTATCGGAATGCGAAAATGAACGATAAATGAAATGTGAAATGCAAACCACTGATTTTGAGTGACGTCGGCCAAAAAAAACAAATTGCTTGCGACGCCCGTAACACGCCCACATATGTATGTATGTCGAACCCTGCCCGGCCCCTGCAGAGTCTCGTCCCGTCGAACCCATGTATGTATGTACTGCACTTAGGGTGTAGAGGTTTGTCTCTGCCTAGCAACCATATACTCGCTTGCGCGTTGCTGGGCAGAGACTTACCCTTACACCCAAAGTATAGTCAGGCGGGAGCTTCTGGTTAAGCGACAGCCAAGGATAGGCGATCTGGCACAACGAGAAATGCGTTGTTGCTGGAAACTTTTGACCCAGTACGGAGCATTGCAGGTGCGGGGTTGAGGGTTTCCAGCTCGGGTCGAGCCAACCGAGATGCGCCACTCACCATGCGAGAGGACGGCAACGGCACCTTGCCGTCCCGATCGTGAAAGATCTACAGATCGTGCCCGGTAACACATACATTACACCATAACCTACTGACCGCAAGACGACACATGACATACTGTGTACTCCGTAGTGCACCACCGCCATGACAAGTCCAGCCGAAACGGAAAATGAAAAATGAACACAGAAAAAGAAAGGAGGCAGAAGCGGGCCAAATTGGACTAAAACGGATACCCACATCCTACGCCGTCTACCCACCCACAGCCTGCCTGCCGTCGACATGTGGGACTGCCATCCTGCCTACCCCGCCCTGCCCGTGGTGTTGTCGAGGTCAGATAGGTTGAGAAGAAGTACTCCGTACTTCAGCTGGAATCACCATCACCGCTTTCCCATCCAGGCATTTGTTACCCCGGATCCATCGCTGGGGAATGAATGATATTTCTACAAGGCAAATAACACCTTCCTGTAGTACGTCTCCCCGTTTTCTTCTCCGTCAAGACATACTGATCCAACTGACCTTTTGCCGCAAGACAATGACGACGCCATCGTGGGGAGTTGATTCTTACCATGTCAACATTGGCAATGGCGACTGTTCCATCCATGTACTGGTGCACTTGGCCACTAATTCGGCCTTGAGCTGTGTTCTGATCGACGGAGGCTCGACCATGACAAGTCTCAACCCGGGCACCAACATAACTGACCCAAATCCGATCCGCCGGACGGCGGATTTCCTGACAACGCGGTACGTCTGGAGTCAGAATAGATGTCAGTTCAACACGATCATTATCAGCCACTGGGATGAGGATCACTATGGCGGTCTCCTCAGGACAATTGTGGAAGATGCCGCGAAAAACAATGGAATCATCACTTACCTCAAGTATACCTCAGATGGTAGTGGCAATCTTGTCCCGGCAACCGTGCTGTATACCCCCAACTGGTTCTCAGGCACTCGATTGAATGGTGCTCCTGTTGGATATATCGGGCAGCTGAACGGCTTTGGGTTTATCAACACCAGCTGGAGAGGCAAGACGTGGACCACTGATTACACCTGGGTCCATTTCTGCAAAGTCCAGACAGTAGACCCAGGAGTCCCCGGCTCTGCCTGGAACGAAGTACTCGGCGCTGAATTTTTCAAAAATTCGAAATGTGCCAACATCGATCATGTGAACAATCTAGACGACCTGGTTACGAATAACCCTCCAGTCAACCCTAATCCGGGTGATACCCTTCCGCCTCAAATGTACTGTGTGGCTGTCAGACAGCAAGTGCCGGGACCGGCCACAGTCGGGGTCATCGTAGAAGATCCGACCATCACAAACAGGGTTTCTATCGCATGTATTATCTATTGGCCTGACACGAGGCGGATTTCGCATTACCTTGCCGGCGACGCTGATCAAGATACAGAAAGCAAGATCATAACGTGGATTCAGAAAAAACACAGCGGCGAGATGACGTCCATGAAAGTCAGTCACCATGGTTCGAGGTCGTCGACGCCCCTCAACATGGTTGATGTGGCAATGCCTTATAACATCATACTGTCAAACCCTAGTGCACGTCATACCCACCCATGTAAGTTAGCCTTCTAGTTCTGTTAAAGGCTGCTCTTGTGCTCTGAAAACCTGTCGACTTCTACGCTTTTTGTTGTACTCACGGACATGCAATCGCTCCTGATGCCTAAATGAGAGCCAAAGCTGACATTACTTTTTTGGCCAGCATGGGAGGTTATGTTCTTTTTGTTCTTATGGACCAGGGCGTGGAGCATCCATACAGGCCACCAACCCAGAGTCCTTGCCACGAAATACCCTCACTTTTTTGCCCTGGAGCCGACGAATGCACCAAATGTCTTCACCTACAAGAAACCATACTCCGTGAATCTGAAGTCTTTCCAGGGGGCCAATTCGGACCCATATAAGCCATTCTGGGATCACATTAGAGAGATATACGCCTTTATTAACCAGAAACTTTTCCCCCCAGGGCAGGGGTTGTTGGATGAACTCCAATTGTACAGCCTTGAGGTGCATCGCGGCCGGTCAGAATTTCAATTGCGATACTGGGCGCTTGACCAGCTTGTGTCGCGTTGGGACGAGCTTTGCCACCCGCCTGCGATATGCCATCCTGCCTACGGACTCGGCTATGCATATCCTGGAATGCAAAATCTAACAGTAAACAACAGCATCGAGAGTGTCGTCATTTTTTGTCGTAATGACAACACCGACGGTTCTGTATCGCACAAATTCTACAATGCGGCGAACCTCGTTCAGTACGATCGCTGGACCAACACCAACGTCTTCCCAGTCCAGCAAACCGCGACAGTCGCCAATGCTGCCGCTGGCATGATGCCGTACTTTACCCCAAATTATGCTCCTGGTCCATCTCCACCCCTCGCAAAGGTCGGCGGGGGTGATGGTGATCCTTTGTACTTCTACTCACAAACAGGCGCAGTCATCACCGGCGATTACGACGACGAGCCTGGAACGGATCCCAATGAGGATGAAGACATAGACATGGGGATTGAAACTATCTCATTTCGAGCTATCCTGGGGGGCCTTGGACCTCTACCGCCAAAACCGCCCTTGCTGGAAGAGACTGGATATTACTTCTATGCTAGCAGGATCCCAAAGGACTCAATCAAGGTCGCCGCGACCCAATACACTCTCTTGTCAGGCGGAACCGCGGTCGACACGTTCGTCGGCGCTCTACACTGCGGAGTCATCTGTCTTCCCGGCCCAAACCCGCCTCCTACGAGCGGCACAACGGCTCTGCTTGATTCCGACGAATTCGGAACCTATATGAGCAAGGGTGTACTTACAGAAGACCTCTCCATCTACAATGCCGCCGGGCCATCAATTGACGGGTTTTCGTTTGCCATGACCTCCAGTTCCATAGCAGCTCAGGCGAGGGCTTCCGGCAAGGGAAAGGCTGGCGAACCATCTTCTGCTGCAGCGGGGGGAACCCCCCTCTACTTTACTACTAATGCAGTAAAGGACGCCTTCAACGTCACAACCCCTCCGCCTCAGGGCGTCTTGAAGGACGTCAATATCCTGGTCTTTGGCTTGGATACCAGTGCTTGGACGGGACCAGAGACCACCACACTGCTTGACTTGGTAAAATTCGCTGGTATCACATATCTTGAACAATCCCCTGCCGTGATATTCATGAAGAACATGAGTCTTAACTTGACCAAAGACAAGACCACAGGACGTCGAAACGCCGCATGGTTCGAGCCACTGAAGAGCTACAGGGCCACAATACGACTGGAGTATGATCTTGACGACGTAACGCTCCTCAACAACTATCTTGCAGTTCTGAAGGGAATCTCGATCGTCAATGCCTTCATCATCGCAAGGAAGGTCTCGACCTGGGGGCCTGGCTCGTCGGATGGTGGCACAACCCCTGGTGCTTCCATAAACTATGACGGGTCCCTGGCCTTTGGAGCCGGCTTCCAGATCTCAGGTATCACATTTGAGACCATCGTTGAGCTTCATCCTACCCAAGTCAAACTGGAGCTCGTCCTTGAAACGAAGGTAGATGCTCTCCAGGCGATCTTCGAATTTCTCAAACCTCTTCTCTCTCTAGAGGGCAGCCAGTTTGTGTTCGTGGACTGGCTGAAGGAGACGGCTGGAAACACCTCCTTTGACCTGCCATCGCTGCGCCGCATCGTCATAGTCATGAACAACGACTCGAGCTCTGTGGGAGGGAATGGGCCCGCCTCCAGCCCTACCAGCACTCCCGGGATCTCCAGTGTCACGATCGACCTAGAGACACGCGTAAACTTTAACCCTAACGTATTTGCGTTGTTTCTGATGACGTACCACTGGGAACGGGGTCAGGGAAGCACCTTAGAAGCCAAGCTATGGTGTGCACCAGGAGGCGGACTGGAGGTGGCGAGTGAGAGGACGATGCTGCCAGACTACGAAGAATACAACCTTCTCAAACCCGTCACGCTTCTCCCGCAAGATACTTGGCCTTCCTTCCTCGACATTTCGAAGATCGGCGGCTTCGATGGTTTGCCCAAGGAGATCCCAAATGAGGTCACGCAAGCGAGCTTATCGGTTGGAAGCGGTGGCATAGCATTTACGGGTACCATGGTATGTGACCCGAAGGCAGGAGGAGGCGCCGTACCACGCATCTATCTTGGCCAGCTGTACTTGAACGTCTCGTACCTTTTTGGAAAGAGCACTACGGATGCTGCGTTGGGCATGACGGCAATGATATCGCCTGGTCCGGGCGCGAAGAATGGAACTCCGGCTCAAATACAGGGAGAGATTGCACTAGACAACGGGACATGGAAGTTGAATGCATTGGTGACCGGGGTGTATGGCTCCACTTTGTATCAGTTTTTCGATTCTTCGTCTCAGGGAGCGGTCGTTTCGATCTTGGACAATATCGAAATCCAAACGCTTGGCATCGAATATGACTATGCGCCCGGCGGGGCTCCATCAAGTTTCTTCATTAATGGGATACTGATGCTTGGCTCCCTGCAGCTCACTATCGACTTTACTTACAAGGACGATTGGACTTTCCTCGCTAACCTCTACATTGGCACTGAGGATCCAGCGCCCACTACTATTGGGGCCATCGCCGGCCATATCTTCGGATCAGATATAACGCTTCCAGATTTTGTCGCTGACATCCCAGTCAAGCCGCCGAAGACTAAGGATGCTGTTGGAGTTGATATCACCTCAACCAAGCCCGCTGACTCCCCAGACAAGAGCTTACTTTTCACCGCATGGCTTGACTTTCTCGGGCTTTCTTTCCAAGCTATCCAATACCAAGCCGCTACCCCGAAGGGTGGAGATGCCAGGCCTCCAGTGCAAAGAGCCTTCGCTGTCTCCATTAACCAGTTGCCGGAGATTGATATCCCCCTGGTTGGGAACCTAACCCAGCCGTTCGATGAAATGCTCTTCCTCTATGTCCAGCCACAGTCAGGAAAGGGTGCGAATCTAGGCCTCACCTACGCTGATGTGACAGCGATCAACACCGAGATGGATCTCCGTCAGAGGAAACGAATACCATACAAAGTCACCAAGAAGCAATACGAACCTACCGATGTTGTACTATCAGCCGGCGCACACTTCATTCTCGTGCTCAAGAATGACAAGGGCGAGACAACTGTGGCGCTCGATTATGTTTTTGACAAACCCCCGCCTCCGACATCCTCAGACAGCAAAGCTCTCGTCCGGGCCGGCGATCCTGCGAGTCCACCAGACCCTGGCTCCGCGAAGGCACCGTACGAGAAGAAAATCGGTCCTGTCACGATTCGTAATATGGGACTCAAGTACAGTGCGGGACCTCCGCCGACTCTTTCTATCCTCATGGACGCCTCCATTGTCCTGGGTCCCATAGGCTTAGGTTTGATCGGATTTAGCCTCGATATTACATTCCCCAAGGGTGCTAGTCTGCACGATCTTCCCAAACCAGGATTCTCGCTCTCAGGACTCGCTGTCTCGTTTGACCGAGCACCCCTCATCCTGGCAGGGATGTTCGAACACATTGTCAAAGATGACCCGGGCCCTCCCCCCACAACGATAGATTTTTACGAGGGCGCCGTCACCCTGAGCTTTGTGCCGTATCTCTTCGAGGCTGCGGGATACTATGGAACGACCACATCAGCGGCCGGCTCATTTGTTTCCACGTTCGTTTATTTCATCCTGAATGGTCCGCTGGTGACCTTGGAATTGGCTGAGATTGACGGCATCACTGGCGGTTTTGGCTACAACACGAATCTGCAGTTCCCAAATGCAGCCAACGTGCTTCAATTCCCCTTCATCGATGTTCCGGACTCCAAAGACCCCAACAGCGCCCTAGCCACGCTCACCAACGGCGGCTGGTTTTATCCCCAAGACGGCTCCTTTTGGCTGGCGGCGGGCCTCACCGTCACTGCCCTCGAAGTGCTGTCAGTCAAAGCCGTAGTGGTGGTGCAGTGGGACCCGCGAGTCAAACTCGGCATCTTCGGCGTCGCCACGGCCGACATTCCAGCTGGCGCTGCGGACTCAGTAAAGTTAGCCCACGTCGAGCTCGGCATCGCCGCCGTAATTGATTTCAACGCCGGCACTCTCAAAATCGACGGCCAACTCACCCCTGCCTCGTTCATCCTAGACCCTAACTGTCACCTCACCGGCGGCTTCGCGCTCTACAGCTGGTATGCCAGCAACGACCCCAACCTCAGAGGCGACTGGGTGTTCACCATCGGGGGATACCACCAATCCTACCAGCCCCCGACACAGTACCCCAATCCGCCCAGACTGGCGATCAGTTGGTCCTATGACTCCTCCATCAGCATCAGCGGGCAAGCGTACTTCGCCGTCACACCGAAAGTGTGTATGGGCGGCGGACGCCTCGACGTCTCCCTCTCCCTCGGGCCCCTGTACGCCTTCTTCGATGCCTACGCTGACTTCCTCATCAACTACAAGCCCTTCCACTTTATGGCCGACGGTGGACTGAGCATAGGGGTAAAGTTCACCCTCGATCTCTGGATCTGCACGATCCACATTAGCATCGAGATCGGGGCGACGCTATATCTGCAGGGACCGCCGATAGCGGGCACTGTACATGTCGACTTCTGGGTGTTTGGATTCGATGTCGACTTCGGAGACCTCCAGGGTGCGTCAATAGATCCACTCTCCCTCGAAGACTTCTACAACCTGGTGCTGCAATCCGACCTGCCCCGAGCACTGTCAGCGCCAAAAGCCATTGCGCGCACCGCCAGCACGCCAGCTCTCGCCGCTGCCCTCGACGCGGCTCCCCCACTCCCGCACGTCTTCTCCTGCAACAACGGGCTCATCCCCTCCGGCAATGACACGTCGACTCCCGGCTCCGGCGACCAGCCCTGGAACGTGCGTGGCGCTGTATTCCAGTTCACTGTCGCGAGCAAGTTCGCCATCGACTCGGCTACCATCATCACGGGGCAGCTGGACACATCCAAGCCGCCGATCCCGCCGCTGCCCGTACCCGGGAACGGGAACCCCATCTACGCGAAACCAATGCAGCAAGTGAACCCGCTGTCCAGCGTGCTGACTGTGACGATCACGCCGGTGAAGCCAGAACGCAAGACTGTCGCCGCGAAAGACGTTGACCCGAAGATACCGCGCTGGGACACGGCCAGTGTGGTGGTGAAATCCGTCCCCACGGCCCTGTGGGGCATCTGTGCGTTCCCCTCTCCTCTCCTCTCCCTTCCAACCAGACTGACCCCGAGTAGACGACCCGAAAACCGACCCCTCCTCTCCCTCAAACCGAGACCCCAACCATATTCCCAACCTCCTCAACGGCGCCGACCCGTCCACCCCCCTCCCCATGTCTGTCGTCATCTCCTCCCCCTCCCCCGTCCTCTCCGGCGACATAATCCCGCCCTTTCCATACAAGACCTTCTTCACCGGCGACGCCGGCATCAACCCCTTCCCTGCGATTCCGCTGGCCGATCCGGCGTGGTACCCGACGGCGGAAGATCCGGAGGAGGACGAGTGGGAGGTAGTGAGGGGGCTGTGGAGCGGGACGCCGGGGTTGGGTCAAGGGGCGGGGGAGAAGGCGGTGGAGCTGTGGGCAGGGTTGAGTTTCGAGAAGTGGGATATCGGTGGGGTGGGAAGTGTGAGTGGGGAGGTGCCGGCGAAACTGGTGACGGACGGGGTGTTTCAGACGCTGTTTTTGGAGGCGCCGAGGGTGGGTGTGGCGATGGCCTGAGGTCGCGTTTAGGGTTATGGATTGTTCGTATCGATGTCATGTTGGGGGAGAAGTGACGAGGGTTGGTTTTGTGGACGCGGCTAATCATTGGTTTGCGTGTTTTGTTTTCACTGCTCACGTGTTTTATTATTTCGATGAAGCAGAACCCTCCTGCGATAGGGGTCGTCAGTTAAACGATGCCTTGTTACACCCCAGTTAAATGAAATACTGCGGAGTAATGACCACTCCACCGACTGCCCAGGAGCAAGCCGCTACGTGTGGGTTCTAGGCGGTTTATATGCTAACGCCTAGGTTGCTTGGGCCCTCGGGGTGGCCGTTGGGGGGCCTCCGGGCCGCGCGTCGCTGGCGTGGCTATACTAGGCACCCCCTTAAACTGACGACACCACTGCCATAGGGCCGCGCGGGCGCTAACCACAACACTGTGCACCTCGATTTTCTAACGCATTGAACTTATCAATAAATAGTTGAAAGAAGCTAGGACATTGGGCCTTAAAAAGTTAGGCAATCCTGAGCTAGAGCATGGAGGCGGTTGGAGCGTAGAAATGGCTGGGAATTCTCAGAGTAAGTCCTTGCTTTGCTGCTTCCCATTCCAAAGCTATAATCACTAATAGAAAGACCTCTGTTAGGTACTGCGTGCTTCGGACCTCTAACCCAGATCCTCTCTATCGCCTTTACGGTGTGGATACAGTTGGGGTTCGCAGATTCATGTATTGGTATCCGGATTATCATAATATCGAGAGGCTGAATAGCTTGTATATAGAGATGCGTTTCTGAAAGATGATGTATGCACAGAAGCCGTACAAGAGGCAGGAACCCCTAAAATACACAAATCCATGCTCAATTATTCTCTACTCGCTTATTCCTTCATTCAATATCTCTATCGATTCGGCTTCTTTCAATGAGTTTTAAGCACTGCGTTCGCTACCTTCGGTCCCCAAATCCTATGAAATGCGTTAGCTTGCACCCACCCCGTACGTCGTCACTGCGGTGTCATTGCGCGCTGCTGTAGATTTTGCACGAATACAATACACACACCATTTCATATGCTTATTTAAGGCCCTTCTCCTCCGCACATCGGTTGCAATACATTTTTGTGCCATTGTCTGAATACGCATTGCAGTCCTTGTGTTTTCCGCAGCTGTTACAGGCAACGTAGTGCGTCATTTCTTCACCACGTTTTAAATGGGGTGGGAGAGGCAGTTAAAGTGGGAGGTCTTCGCTTTGAGTGGTATTAAAGCGGTATAATTTTGAAGCGATGCGCTAGGGTTCCGATGTTTTTTCGTGGCAAAATTGAAAGGGTTGGAGAGGATATTTATCTTCCAATCAATAGACTTGCGGTACTATATGAGGCATTTATCTTGCCTTGTTAGTGTATCTTATCGTAAATACCCCTCTAACCAGACAGCTGCTTATCACTGCTCTTATCCGCGTTGGCATTCAGCGTCTCGAGACCCAATCTGTTGACTTGGGTAGAGAGCATCATCACCTGACAAAAGTAAGGCGACGGTGCCTATTCTTACTGCTGTTGGCGCAGTTTCTGAGATCAGGTGGTTTCTTTCTTGGGTTATTTACCGAACTACCACGATTTTTGAAACTATTTACTCGGGTACCACCACCACATCTTACCAAAATACCACTATTTACAGCCATTTACCACTGCATAACTCTGCCCCATAATCTGCACCCCATGACATCCACCTAAGTTCCCGGGATCTCTGTTACTTCATATCAATATTTGTGGGGCATCTATATTACCTAGTGTGGTGCCCGGCGCAGTTATTTGTGTAGCTCCATTGTGCGAAGGATTAAGTCGGGCTTATGATAGGTAAGCCACATGCTAAATCTGGCGGCGCGACAGCTGTAATTTTGTCCAGTCGTGTTCGCGCAGTCTCCATTCAAGTAGCAGATGTATTGGGGCATAAGGCGTGGCCTCAGAATCTCGAAACTGCCACTGGCTATGACCAAAACCGAAACAGTGGTATTTCGGTAAGATGTGGTGGTACCGGAGTAAATAGTTTCAAAAATCGTGGTAGTTTGGTAAATAACCCTTCTTTCTTTGGTGTTGAATGGGTCAAAAATCAGGCTGACTAGGGTCATCATGCCAGCCTTGCTTTCCGTTACCTCCACTTTTCAACCTAAGCATATCTTAACGACTGAGGCACCGCCAGTTCTGAGCAGCGTGGTATTGGTCGAAGTAAGGGCGACGTTGTAATTGGTTCTCCGCAAAATTCCCCAGATGCGTGTATCCCCGCAAATTAAGTCGGGGAGGGGAATTTCAATGACCAGTCGCTGATTGGGGCCACGTCAAGAGTTGTGCTACCACATTTGTACGAGGCTTTATTTCTCAGCCTTGTTATCTCTGGCCCCTGTAGGCCCTTAAACTCGTTGAGCCCCCGGACTTCTCAACATACTAGCGCTTCCGTCGATTAAATACCCTCTGGCCTGTATAAGTCGCGCATCAAGTTGCATTCTATTCTAGTGCCTCATCTATTATTGATCCAGGGCGGGACGATTGGGAAGCTCGATATGTCAGGACGTGAAAGGGTTGAGGAATGCGAAGAACCACGACGAGCTGCCATCGATTTCGTGACAGGAGGTGGCCAGAACACCCTCAAAGTTGAGAGATGGATTGATGCCAGCCGGCCTAGTGGTCAAGATCCTGAGTATTCTTATTCTACCGGGGTACATATAGTGCTTTTCTAGCATTGCCTCTTCCGCTGTCACTTTTCTGTGTGCTCCTCTCCTTCCATTATATATCTGAGTCAGTGAATAAAATACTGAATACCTGGTGATCTGCCATAGGTCTTTGAGAAGGAACCTGCGAAGAAAGGGATCCAGGGCCGCGTCGTCGAGACAGGCCAGACGTTCACCGTTCGGGACGACTTCGACTTTGCTAAGCCTAAAGGAGGAAAGGGATACCACGTCAATGTGCAGCTGGGCAAGGAAACCGTCGCGTTCTGCAAAACTGGGAGTTCATTCCCCGATGAATACCATGACCGCGTGAAGATGACTGGGGAGCGATACTACAATGACGGGCCAGACCAGGCGGCGAAATGGTATACAAATCGCGACACTACATCTGGATAAGACGTCGGTGGGTTCATCAGAGTCGATAGGTCTTGAGAGCAGGTTAGGGCGGACGGAGAAAGCATGTACTTAGGCTAGAATAATTGAATTGAATTGAATTGGTTACTTGAGTTAGATACATGAAAGAGGGCATGCCTAGGAGTTTATATGTTCCTAGGTCGAATAAACAAGGTGGCGGCGGCCTGAGCATTGGCAAAGGAGGGCTGCCACATGCTGCCATCGCCAAGGGCCTGGCGAAGAGCTTTTCAGGCTCTTTACCATGGAACACGGAAGTATGGTGAGCTCCTCATAAAGGAAATGGTGCTTGTAGAGAGCACGAAGCAAGGAGAAGGGAATTGGCCGTATGCAAAGAAACAAGGCTGAAGGATTCGGGGTCCCCTATCCAGTTACGAAGCCGTGTGTGATACGGCTGAAAGAATGGACGTTATGAGTACATCTCACGACATGCCATAACTTCACCATTTGTTCAGCTGAGCAATGCTCGGGCTCATGAAACTCGGCAAAGCATTGCTCCGGTGAATGCCCCTGAGCGGAATGTTATGAGGCTACACCTCGCAACCATAGGGACTAAATAATGTGACTTGCCCCGAAGCCATGTTTTGGGTCTGGAATTTGACGCTACAATTTCTCAATATGTCAAGGGATCCTCAGGTGACAGAAATGAGTTATAGAAAGACCCTCTGTGGGTAATCTCTCGTGAACCTCGATCCTGGGGGCTACAGTAACAGGGCCTTTTTATGGTAATGTCATGAGCGATGTGGCTACCTCGGGGTGGTTGCATATCTCCTCTTAAAAACCATTGAGAGTAGTATGGACAAGACCGTGGCAAGAGGTGTCGGTTGTCCCTGTTGGCGGAGAGCAGGGAGAGCGGGGAAAGACTCACTCGCAGCAGAGGCTGCACTTATACGAGGCGATGAACCGCCTACATGCTTCAGCCCCTTCTATGCTCCGGCTGCCTATACTATAGCCCCCCGAATCCTCCAGCTATCCTTGCCGTCTAGCCGCCTCCGTATAGAATCTAAGTGAGCGGCCAGAGCACGGAAGGGGCTGTACGACAGGATTTGGGGGGCTAGAACATGGAGATTTCCAATACGTGTCGGGCCGGCACCGGGCGATCGGCTGGGAAAAAGGTGCATTGTAGGTGACGTCTTCGTTCGCGTGTTCATCAACGGGATCGGCAGAGGCTGCGGCCCCAGCGTCCGGTGGGGTCTTGTAGTCATGCTGACGTTGTTTATATGAACGACGGCGGAGTCGTCGCTGGTGGAGGACGCGCCGGAGGAATTGGGGAATAGCTATGACCAATGAAAAGAAGGCGAAAAGAGGGAGGAACAAGAAGGGCAAGAATCTCCTCTCGAAAGATTCAAGCGTGTTGGAATTTTAGATGGAAACGAAGGCTTGGTTTAACTGTAGAGAACAACTAACGATGGCGACTGCTAAATAATTCTACATAGGATTCTACCGTGCCTTTTATATTAAAGCCGGCGCTGCTCAGGGCGCTCGGAAACACCGTTGAAGGCGTCAGGATAGTGAACTTCCGGGCATGACAATGCCCAGATACTGTTAATACCGACGGCAGCACTACTTCCGAGCAATGCGCAGGCACCGACTACAACAAAGCGGGTTAATATGCAATGGATGGATATATAGTCTCGCGTTAGAGTCACCCGAAAACCAACCGCTTCGACTGGCCCAAATAAGGCTCCAACTACCAAAATTTGGTGGTGTTTTCCCCGAAATTTTTATCCTTGCATATTGGTATTGTACGCCATGTTTCCGCTTAGGCAATATCGTGTGTATAACTACCGAGCGTGCTCGCCTATAAACCTTCAGGGGTACCGCAAATCGTAAATGCCGATCGCAAATTCGCCGTGGATCTCGTTGGAATTTCCTGCGCAATGGTGCAGGCCGTTGGTTTGTAAGAAGCGAAAAGTTTGGTGAGCGCTGGCGCAGTACGTGATTTGGTGGGGCGATTCTAGCTAGTTTACGCAATTAGCTGGAAAATGACGTTGCATATTTTGGAACTCAATACGACGTACTGAGCAGATAGCAAGACTTGCGTGTTTGTCTGCGTTCGCGAGGTGGGAGCAGGCTGGAGGGAAACTCTGTCGCTAAGCGCTAAGCGGACACAGTTGCGTCCGCTGATTGGGCGCATGATGGGACTCGTCAGGAAAGCCGGGCACATTCCCGCACGTACGTCCGTCCGAGGACAAGGATGTGCAAACACACGACAATAATTCTAGACCCCCGCCGTTACAGCGTTCGGGATGATCGGTGCGGTGGTTGCGGGGTTTCTGGTGTTTATGAAGGGCTCGGGGTTGCTCAATCGGACTCGATGTCGAGAGCGAGGTGAGGAGATTGTGGAGGCGATGTATGAGGTCGTCAGGGAGGATATCGAGGCGAATACCCCAGATATTTATACCGTTGCCGGCTCGGAGACGCGGAGGGGTGTTGCGCTAAGGTCAGCGGTCGGGGAGTCAGACGAAGAGCGAGATGTCCAAACGAGAGGAGAAGGATGAGGTTGAGGAGATACCGACGCGTGGAAGTAGCGGGGTTGCGGGGTAGCGGGGGTTGAGGGGGAGGATTGATTGGAGGGTTTAGATGGTCGCTTTTCACGGGGGACGGTCAGATGTACGGACTATATGAAAGACATTCAATTTTGTGGTCGATGTGGATAATTTTCAGGGGTTAAATTGGGCTAAGCGATATGTAGGTGCGACGGTGGCTTGCATCAAGAAGGATCGATAAACGTATTCTGGAAGGGTTGGGGTAGCTCAAGCTCAAGCTGGCTCTCGATTAGGTAATATCTACGTCTGCCAGTGGCATTATCTGTTACTTAGCTACACTCGTTTATCGCGTGAATGAATAACTTTTCCACTAGTACCTTAGGCACCGCACGAAACCCGATAGACGAATGAGCCGGAATGCGACGATCACGAATGCTAGCCAAATCGGGACAACAACAAAGCCCCTCCGCGAATCGGGAAGGGGGGCGCAAAGAATTTACCGATCATAGTCCTTCGCGTAGGCACAGTTCTGAGCCCTGGCCCGATTAGCGCGATGAAGCTCTTGGCAGTAGCGTGTTCTATGTAAAAGCGGCCTCTACCGGAGAAATATTCGGCGCCCACCATGTCTGCTAAGAAAACCTCTGCCTAGCAACAAAGCCTCTGCCTCATACCGCAGCTATACCAGAATACAACTCTACCGAGTATAGGTCGCAGCTATGGCATTAGTCCTGCTGACTCCCGTTGCTTCGACCTTACTCTTCTGCCTCCCAACGCTAGCTGTCATTTGGCTCGCCGGGGCTATTTTGTATCGTATTTGGCTCCATCCGCTAGCCGACACTCCCGGCCCACGGGTCGCTGCAGTCACCCACTTATACGCTTTCTTCTTCAACGCGGTCGGTGGTAGCGGCCAATTCTATATCCAAGTTGAAAAGCTTCATTGAAGATATGGTATGGTCTTCGGTGTCTTGCACTTTCATCTGACGCTAAATCAAACTAACTTGAGCCACAGGCCCAGTCGTTCGTATCACGCCAAATGAGGTTCATTTCAGCGACCCGGAAACCTACGAGAAAATCTACCGCGTGGGCACGAAATACTTGAAGAGCCCCGACTTCTATGGCGCCTTTGCATTAGATACCTCTACTTTTGGCACCACTAACAATGACTTGCATCGATTGCGTCGAGCTGCCCTGAATCCTGTCTTTTCACGCAGGGTCGTCCTCGAACTGGAAGATGTTGTTCAATCAAAGGTTCTGAAGCTTTGCCGTAAGGTGGGAGACGAGTTTCACGCCAACAGACCTGTCAATCTTCATAATGGGTTTCGTGCTCCGTCAGTAGACATCATAACCGATTACGCGTTTGATAACTGCTACGACCTGCTGGACCAGGCAGGCTTTGGAGCGGACTACTTTGCAATGATCCGCGCACTTGTCTCGGTCCAGTGGGTTTTTATACAGTTTCCGTTTCTCCAGTTTATTGCGATGAACACCTCACTGTGGCTAGTTCGACTTTTGAACGAGCCTCTCAGGAATTACCTGCGTATGCAGAAGGTACCGCTAACCCTTAAATCTGTTTCTGGAAGACTTCTGAAGTTTCGATTTGCAGGACTGTCGAGATCAAGCAATGGCTGTTAAGGCCACTGTGGATGCCTCCCAAGGAAAATCGCCAAGGGAAACAATATTTCACCAGCTCTTAAACCCCGACGCTGCAGAAGGACGTGTGGTGCCCTCAGTGGACGAGCTTGTGGATGAAGCGTTCGGCATCGTTGGTGCCGCATCTGAAATTACCGGCAATGCCATGACTATCACGATTTATTATATTCTATCGGACAGCGAAATTTACCGGCGCCTAATAGTAGAACTTACAGAGTTCTCCCCTGACCCTGCCCCTACGCTGGACTTTACCAAGCTTGAGAAATTACCATATCTGGTATGTTCTGACAAAGTATATCGCATCTTAGGTTGACTAACCGTTGTAGACTGCTGTCATCAAGGAAAGCCTCAGGTAAGTTCTCGTATAATTCAACACTCTTCAAACGCCAGATAGTCTCTTAACATTTGGAAGGCTCTGTTTCGGAATTATAGGCCGACTGCCACGAGTGACTCCACAGCCAGGTGATGTGCTCAGCGGATATGCGATTCCCCCTGGGGTATGCTCTACTGGACTCGCAAGCTGCACGCTCCCTTAATTCGCCAGTACTGACCACATATTTTCCAGTCGATCGTTGGAATGAGTGCATGGATCATGCACCGTAATGAAACTATTTTTCCAACACCAGAGAAATTTGATCCTAAGAGGTGGCTTGACCTTGAGTCTGCAAAAAAACTGGACAAGTACCTTGTGTCATTCTCAAAGGGTACTCGTCAGTGTGTGGGCATGAAGTATGTTCAATACTTCAGACTCTTCAGCTCTAAAGCATACCAACAAGCGTAGCCTTGTATACTGTGAGCTCTATGTCGCTCTAGCAACCTTGTTTCGACGGTTCGAACGGCTGAAAATCTATGATACTGGTCCTGAGGACTTGGTCTATGAAGATTATTTTTCGCCATTTCACCCGCTTAGTGCCCGCCAACTCCAAGTAGTGTTAAAGGCGCCTTGAGCGCATACATCTTGGGCTAGTCGTTTATGTATTCACCAGTCCCTATTATGGGCCACAATAGCATATATGCTTGGAGGATGCCACTGATGGGTGGAGCGGTAATTCATATCTCAATTCTACCTCATTACTGTCAGATTGAAAAGGGCCGTTGTCATTATCGAGCAGAACCTCTTGCGGCTTGTCCTGGAAACTCTTAGGTTCATCGGTAGGAAGGATGCTGGACTCTGCCTTGGCGTCTTGCGAGATACCTAATAGTATTGTTGACTGCTAGAAGACCTTACAAAGCAGCGAGTGTTTATGGTGTCATATTCTATCCAAGGAGTTTCCTTACACACTTTACGTGCTGTTTATTTCGGCCATTTATTCCAAAATCATCCGTTTCCTGTTCTAGAAGCTCAAGTGCGATTCACGTAGCTATGCAGTCGCGACTGCTACGGTGTACATAATTCAATGTATTGCCCCGTTATCTCTTCAGCTCTCCCCCCTCTCCGATCTTAATGCAAGCTGAGCGAATCCCTGAACATAATACTAGCCAGATCACCGCTGGGAAAATACACGTCATACCCTTATATTACCTGCGGTCTACTGGGTCTAGGGTGGAATGGCGGAGCGAGGTTGGCGGGCAGAGGTGATGGGCGTGCTTATTTGTTAGCGCACGGCCACCAGATAGCTTTACTCGAAGGTATATCATGTTTCCTTTTTGGGAAGGTCAAAAGTCTCTTATAATAGCTATGTGGTACTGGTGAAAGAAGGATCAGGTCGCAGCTAGAACTTTTGGGGCTACCGGAGCAGCTCTGCCAAACGCTTGTATCCAATACCAGAGTTACGGACAATCTCCTTCACATCATCCACACTGCGGAGGCTGACAAATACTTCTCCACTGTTCAGCATTGCTGTAACCTCCGCATCAGACACGAGGCTCGCCTCTCTTTCCCTTACTAATCTCGTATTTTCAGTTCTAACTTGTAGCCAACGATTTTCACCGCAGGGTATCCAATATAACCATGCACTGTAGCGTCTACTGCTCGATAACCCTCTGGGCGGAAGTGTGGGCTCTATGCCGTGCGCAGGATCAGCTGTTCGAGGTGGCTGTACGTCGACTAGGACACGCGCTGAAGGAATCGCCGTAAGCCCGCCCTTTGTGCTTAGGGTGACAACGCATGAGCCGTAAAAATCCAAGCCGGGCGGTTTTGGGCCGAAGGTCCAAGCCGCACTAGACAAGAGCGTGTCTCCTATAATAGAAACAACAGAAAGGCTGACAGTGCTTTCACCTCTAGTGGCAGATTCTAAGGGAGAGTCTTCTAAGGAGTCATCAAGTTCCCCTGTGGATCGCAGATCTTCTTCATAGCAGTAGTCTAGACGCGGATGCACGTGCATTTGGTAGCTAGACAGAGCGCGAGAGCCCAGACGACTTTCCAACAAATATTGTGCCGGGCATTTTTCGGTGTACCCAATAATATCTTCTGTTCGCCACCAGATTTAATTAGAGTTGGAAGTAGCCCTGAAAGGATATCCAATTCAGAGGTATGAGCTCCCGTGGGGTATTCTCTGGGAATTGCTAGCGTTTGCAAGACCAAAGTCCCGAGTACAAAATAAGCACAAACAATGCCACTTATTCCGCCTAGCAATATAGCTTTATATTTCCACAACGTCCAATGAATATCTCGGCGGGCGACCTCGACTGGATCGTCTCCCGATGCTGTCTTCCTGCCTGTTTTCTGTCAAAGCGGTCAGAATTATGAGTCGTATCGTATCTTGGAAGGGCACATTGAAATGAATTAGGACCGTAATTACAAAAACTCCGAATCTGAGGAATCTCAGCACTCACTGTTTTAATCTCGCATGCAATTCCTATGGTACCTCCAATACGGCTTCTAGACCTTAGGCCTCTCTTACCCAAATCCAAAGCCAGACCTACTGCCAAGTCGGTTTCATTTTTCCTAACGCCCAATGCCCCTCGAAGCCAATCTGGAGTTGCAGCCACTACGCAAGCCCGGACCGCCGAGAGAGTGCCGAAAATACTCATCGTCGCCCATACTAATCCTACAGCGCCTCTATTTCCAAGTGTCAAAGCTTGTTGTGATTGGTGCCTGCGCATTGTTCGGAAGCAGTGCTGCCGTCGGTATCAGTAACATCCGGACATTCTCAATGATGCTTCCGAAGGCCTGAGCAACACCCGCATCAATATATAAGGCCAGGTAGAACCCTATGTAGAGTTAGTTAGTAGTCGCTTTCAATACAGTTGTTTCTTACCTAGCTTTTGCCCTTGCACATAGTTGATTCTACAACAAAGCTTCTGCTGTACTTGAACCTATTAAAGCTGATAGAGCGGCGATTTCAATCAGACCATTTCCCAAGTTAAGGGTTGAGGGTGTTATCGCCGATAAATTGGCCATCTCTCTAGGGCATTTATTCTGATTATCAAACGTTTACTTGGATTTTGGGTGATCAACAAACCCTAGAATAACGTTGAAGAATAGCTCTGCCTCCCCAGTTTGCTCTATTAAGGATGCTTCAGCCGCTGTGCTTGGCATTTGGCAGTCGCGAATGTCACGTGAGTGCAATTTACCGCAATCATCCCGAGAAAGTGTTGATGATGAGGTCTCTGATTGAAGACATGCTAAGTAATCACCTTGATAAGAATTCAGATATTTTAGCCCACTCTAAGTCTAGAAAGAACGAGGCTAGTATAAATAGCTGTGACGATTTTGCGTGATTAACCCACCACGCCTTGCTTGCCGACCACACCCCAACCTTGCCCGGATGGAAAGCGGGCTGTCAGAGACTATACTACATACGGAGCGGAGACACTGTACGACTCTAGTACGAGGATCATAACTATTTACAAGCCCTTCTAGTATCGCAGGATCCTGAAGTTACTAGATTTGTGCGACGTTATTTCTGTGTGGATATGTTGCGGTGTTTCGTGTTAAATTAGTGATGGCTAAGCTGTCGCTTTACCGTAGTTTTGGCACACACATACATAACTGCCCACTCGATGGGAGGGTTTACGTCTTATTTGATCAAAACGGCAATTTCATTCCTTGCAACTACAGTTCGCATCTGAATCTGGACATCCCTGCAAATCTCGCATAATCCTGCCGCTTATCCGTTCCAAATTGGTAGGGTTGAACAACACAATCTCCTTTGCCCAGCTCCAACTCTCCGCGCACAACGAACGACCCTTGCACGAATCCCGCCAACCCCACCTTATGCCATCCGGCTAAGCCGTCCTCTGGTGCTTGTTGCGCTGGTGATCGCGGAGCTTGTCGAGGCGATAAAATCCCTTCTGACAGCCATCGATAAGGCAAAAAAGATCGGGAGGGAAGTGCTTTTTCACATGGCGGTCGAGATCAGCCTCGCGGGTGAAGGTGCCGTTGCAGTATGGGTGAAGGCAGATGAAGCGGTCATTGTTATCGTTAATGTTAGCGGCGCTAGTGGTGCTGATTATATTTGTGTGACTAAGCGGGCCGGCGGGCGCTGCGACGCTGTGTTGGGTGGTGGACTCCCGTAGAATAATACTTTGAGAGGAGGCATACTCGCGTTAGCGAAAAAAAAAACCTCTTTACCGAAGCTCAGCCATGTTGAGATGCGAAGTGCTTCTCCCTGGTTGGCTGAAGGTATCATGCATCGACATGGTTGGCGATTTAGGGCGACGGAAAAAGGGCGACGAATCAGGAGCGAGAGCAAACGTTTGTATGAGGGCTTCTCCTTCTGGCAGCGAAACTCGGAAGGAGGACCAAGAGGAAACAAATAGCCTTAAGTACTCCGTATGCCCCTCAAAAAGTGAGGCTGAACACGTGGATTGCCATCGTCGGTTATGCATCTCGAGCCGAGACGGAAACGGGGGCGGCGAATCGGAGTGCTTTTGATTCTGCAAGTCGAAACAGAAAGGCGAGTTAGGGGCGGCGAATCGCAAATACGGCCCCTAGGTGAAATGCTTGACCTTTATCATAACCGTTTGTCTCTATGCGCCAGAGCAACAATCTCATGATAAAGTGTAATGACATCTCTATACATCGTACACCCAATGAATCCACCTCCGCAGGCAAGGAAAGGGGTGCAATGACATAGTTTAGCTCAAGTGTTTATATTTACAGGGAAGAACCCGGAAAGTGGTGCACTGGGAGACGGCTTCTCCGCTAGCGACAATCTATATAGATTGCTTAAACATCATCACGATCGACATTCCTTTCTCAGCAATGCCTTCGCATCCCGGCACGCTTTTGAGGTGTGGCAACTGTTCTAAGTCTTTCGCTAGGCTTGGAGAGTACAAGTATGCCTCCCGCATTCCATCAGAAATGTCACTTTGCCTAACCAGTTTTACTTCAGCCGCCACTGCAAGACTCACTCTCGGCCATACCGTTGCGATAAATGCACTCGAGGATTTGGGCTCAGAAGCGACCTTGATCGACACAAAGCTCGACACAAAAATATTGACAGCAAATTTTACTGCGAATGGCCCAATTGTACTTTCAAAGGCACACCGCGGAAAGATAATTTACTGAAGCACATGCGGAAGACTCACAAAATTAGTATGTCTAAAAAACATCGAGTAACGCAGGACGAAGTTCAGGTATTGTACAATGAGTCGCTGAGAAAGCAGCAATGTTCTATGGAGGGCCTAAGTCTGCTAGTAGCAGTGTACAATGAAGACATCTCGGTTGTTAGGTTTCTGCTAGAGAATGGGGCAGATGCCACATGCGCAACTGATGCTGGAAAGACACCGCTACACGTGGCGGCGGCGGCTGGGAATGACGAACTGGTATCTCTGCTTCTCAAATCGGGGGTCGGTGGTAATGCTAAAGACAACAACGGAAGGACGGCGCTCCACGATGCGGCTAGGTGTGGACATGAAGTTATCGTGCAGGTCCTAATAGAAAATGGAGTCAGCGCCCTGGACAAAGATAACCGCGGCGAGACACCACTACACGACGCCTCAAGCTTTGGTAGCGAGAAGGTCGTGCAGCTGCTGGAGGAGAAGGGAGCAAACGTCGAGGTAGAAAATAGTGGCGGAAAGACCCCTCTGTTCCAGGCAGCTATGAACGGGCACGAGATAGTGGTACGGCGGCTACTGGAGATGGGAGCTAATGCTAATGCTGTTGCTTCTGAAGATCATCAGACGGTCTTGCAGGCGGCCGCAAAGGGAGGGTACTTGGCTATCGTGGAGATGCTGCTGACTGCTGGCGCCGACGTCAACGCCATTCCCCCTTATTGCCCTGATCGGACGGCGCTGAAGGTGGCCGTTATGGGAGGGCACCTGAGGATCGTGGAGAAGCTGCTGGCCGTTAATGCCAACGTCAACGTTGCCGCTAGTAAATATGGCAGCCTAACGGCGTTGCAGGCGGCCGCCAAGGGAGGGCACCTGGAGATCGTGGAGAAGCTGCTAGCCGTTAATGCCAACGTCAACGTTGCCGCTAGTAAATATGGCGGCCTAACGGCGTTGCAGGCGGCCGCCAAAGAAGGACGCCTAGGTGTTGTGGAGACGCTATTGGCCGCCAGCGCCGACGTCAACGCTTCTGCTGCTTATTATAATGGCCTAACGGCGTTGCAGGCGGCCGCAAAGGGAGGGCACCTAGAGATTGTGGGGAAGCTATTGGCTGCTAACGCTGACATCAACGCCCCTCCTGCTAGATGGTCCGGCCTAACGGCGCTGCAGGCGGCCACCAGGGGAGGGCACACGGAGGTCGTGGAGAAGCTATTGGCCGTTAACGCTAACGTCAACGCTGCTTCTACTAGTTAAAACGGCCTAACAGCGCTGCAGGCAGCCGCTAAAGGAGGGCGCCTGGAGGTTGTCGAGAAGCTTCTTGCTGCCGGCGCTGATGTCGATGCTCCTGCGTCTTCTTATGGTACGACGGCATTGCGGGCGACCGAGCATAGAAGGTATTGGGAGGTCGTGGGGAGGTTGGAAAAGGCGAGAACTTCAATATCTCATACAGAAGTTTAATTTTTTATTTAAGAATTGAATAATTAAAGCTTGGCCTACCTTAGACGGAACTGATTCCGAGATATTGAATTCCTTGCGGTCTATATGAAGGTGTTGTCTGACGATGAGAATGATTCGAAGAGCGCAGCAATGATATTAGAAGTGACGTGTAGAAGAAATGGATGTTAATGCGGAAAGGAGTTGAGAGAGACAACGCGAGTAGAGCCCCACCCCACAAAAATTTCATGGGGTCTCCGCCCCTCTTAGGGCCAGATCCTATACCGAGAACAGTCCCAAGCAACAACCAAGTTTTCACCTAGCACCAATCTAGCAGCCAGCTCCATCAAAGCGGCCCCAAAGTCAAAAGAACTCCCAATGAGTATGCAAGGGGATTAACACCTAAACTCTCCGGGTTATCGCCCAGTGATGTTGGGGGGCGGATAAGCCCTGCCACCGATGACTGAGTGGGATAGAGGGTCCTACTAAGAGCCTGGTGGGCCGGCAGCGACTCCACGTCGGGAAAGAGCCCCCTAACCCCTTGCTAGAGATCGAATGGTGGAGCAGAGGGGACGGAGGTATAGTTCCGCAGCCCACAATCTCACAATTGCGTCGATACATTGTGTTACGAGCTCGCAGCTGAGCAGAGCCAGCGCAAACCAGGGCCTGGCGGTCTAGTCTTCACTAAGAGCGGGCAATTCTAAGATAGCTCTTAGCAACCCAACCCAGGGGGGTCACGGGAGGGCGCTTCGCAACTCCTCGGGGTGAGACTCCACAAAGTGTGCAGGTTCTGGCTTCGACAAGAGGACAGTGGCCAGTTCTACCGCGTGGTAGGATACAGCCAGTCAATCTGTGTGGTCCTTCCACACTCCTTTCTTTACCGCGGCCTAGAGCTACGGGATATATAAATATATTAATTGTATTATACTATACCGGACCTGGCTTACACGTGTCATCCGCGCCACCGTCTCATAGTCATGCTAGTGCTGGGCTGCCGTTCACGCCGCTACTGCAGTCCCACAGAGCCGCGCCAAGGCAGCTCTGACATGGTCTAGTCTGAAGCATATTACACTTTCAGAAGGTGTAGATAGGTGCTCATACCCTAAGAGTAAACCTTACGACACATGATAGCTATGAGGCATGTGGGCCGCTCGACCATAGCTCCAAAACAGCCGAGTGCAATAGCCCATTTAATTTCGATAAATAGTGACGGATTTTAAGGTTGTTGCGTTGGAATGGTTGTCCCCATACGTAGCTCTTTTCCTAAATAAATTCCCTGTACAGCTTGTTCACGAGACAAGTAGGGGGTGGCTAAAGAACGAGTCACCTGAACTTTCGTGACAAAACAAAGGCACAGTAGCACATAACACCACAAAATCCTAAGAGTCTATTTTGCGGGGGAGTAGCGCCCGACCCAATCCATGTCGTCAAATAGGGAATCGAAGCCGACTGTCAAAGTGGTCAGTAACCACCGAACAAAGAATCTACCCCCTGATTTTCCGCCTCCCCACCAGAAGAAAAGAAGATAAAAAAGGGGGGAGGAAAGGGGAAAGGGGAAAGAAAACTCACGCAAAGCGGAACACTCAAAATATCTCCCCTGTCGTTTTCATGATCTCCTGCAGCAAACAGATTGACCCCTAGCTGGGCGTTAAGATCTACCCCTCCCGTGTCTTCCTTCCTGTTGCAGACTCGGCCGTTCGGATCTGTTTGACGGAAATTTAGATTCGATGCCATCTCCTTATATTGCGCTCAGGGTGTATTGGGAGCTCATCGTTTACCAGCGTCAGCGCAGCTGAATAGCCTGGAAATTTTATGTCTAGGGATACTTCGTACCCTGTCCCTAAAACACAAGAGCAAGGTACGTATGCACAAATAAAACTGATGTCACTCACAAAAGCAATGCTACTTATCTAGTGCACTAATACTTATTCCTAAAGCTTCCTGGATATAGGCCTCTACATTCGCCGAGATCTCTCTCGAGATGTCTAGCGGAGCTGGATGCAGCTTAAGCACCCACCCCGAGAACTTACTATTACCCGGATCCAGAAGATCCATACTTAATATCGCCTCATTCGACAACGCAGCAGTGAGTCCATACGATGCCTTCAACGTCCCTGGCACAGCCGACGCGGAAAAACCGAATGTCAAGTCGAACGTCGGCCCCAGATTTGCGATATTCAGGATCTCCAGACCACCAATTGGGACGGGAGTTTCACCTCCTTGGTGAACGATGGTCCGACGGTCTCCCCCCGAGGGAGAGTCCGAGCACGAGGAACGCGACAAAGTTCTTCGGCTGGACCCAGAAGATGATGTCCTGTGAGATGAAGTTCTGGTAGACAATGCGCCCCCGACCACCACGGCCCTGCCGACGCCACGAGCCATGCAGGAGAGACCAGCATCGACCCCGGACGCGTTGTAACTAATCAGATCATGTTGGAAGTTGCCGGTGACATCCCATGTCACAGAGTCGCCACTGGCTTGCTGTCGGGGGCGCAGTCCCACGGAATCTGATGGAGGCGAGGCCTGTCCAATGTCGAGGTCAAATGTATGTGCCACGTCGCTCCACGAGCGCTTGATAGCGTGCAGGTAAGCTGTAAGATTCGGCTCATCAAAATGGAGGCCATGGACGTAGTACGGCTGTCTCTGTGAGTCCGGCCCACATTCAGGGTAGTTTGTGATCATAAGGAAGCTGTTGTTTGCTTGCTCGTTCACCCAGTCCCATGCGTAAACGGCATGTTGAAAGGCAACTTCGGATTTTAAGACCAGGACTGTGTTATCTCCGCACTCGACACACTTGAGCATCCCTATAAAGCGTTCCATTGGGATGATGAGCTCACCATCACCGGTATAGATGGTCATGTTTGCAATGTTATTAAAGTCTCTGTCTATCCAGAAGAAATGTCAGTTAACACGCCAATCATATCTAAAATCTGAACTTGGAAGCATTTACCTCCAGAAGAACCATACAGGAAACTCTCCTGCTGTCGAAGGCCCAATGAAGGTAAATAGGTCCCGCTAGCCGAGCGTTTATGTAACAGCTTTAGAACCATAGGAGGAGCGAATGTCCTCTCCACGAGGCCTTGAGCCAATATCGCAAGTAGCAGCAGGAGGGTTGAGTAGGTAATGGTGAGACGCATACCGAAAGCCATCGAGACGTTAGAGATTTCGGACACTGCTCGGTGAGAACTCAGAGTCAGGCCGTGTTTAGGAATTCCTCAGCCTCTACTAGGCTAACTTTTCACACTTGGTGCCTGTTCCTGTATAAAAATAGTTAGATCTCTTCCTAAATATCTTGCTGGAGTTGGTAATCGCGGACACCCCTAAGGACCGCCTTTCAAAAGGAATTCTCGAAGGCATCACTATTCTGCATGTCCTCATCCAGAGAGTGAGCCCCATCCTCCTTCTATCTCTGTATCACCTTCTGTTCTAAGGAATGTCTTCGCGAGCAGATGGAGCCTAGCGATGCGCTGTACGATCTGCCCTAGAACAGGAGTGCTGGTCTAGCAGTAAACGCAAATCGGAAACTCATAGCGATGTATGTTGTTATGCTCGGAGGGTCAACCAGATCCACGCTTTGGCTAGGGTGTATATACGAGTGCTGTTTTGGCCGTGGTGCATGTGCGACACTCAGGAACTAGCGGGGTTGCGCTACAGTCTAAAATTGATGAAGGGTCAAAAAGGGGTGTTCGAGTGCGGAACGATGCGGAGCTGAAAAAGCGGGATTTCCGCTTCCTAACAGCACCCCATCTTTTAAGTTGAAGGCAAAGATCAATAGAACCAATCGACTACCATTGCAACTGGCAAAGTGTGTGCTGCACGGAAAAACAATTCTGCGCCTGTGCGCAGGAAAAAGACGAAGCGGAGCGGAGGAACAGTGCAGGATGGTATGTAACCCAAATCACCTCATTGGCTGGGTTGCCCCGGCGGGAAGGGGGAGGCAGAGTAAAATCAACTTTCGTCTCGTTCAGGCGCGGACACAAACACCGCCACATTTACCGAAGACGAGCTCCGTACTCCGCACAGGACTGTATAGCACTCCGTTACGCAATCTTTGTGCGGCCGTTGCTCCGCACCACACATAACCGGAACAAGGTTATCTAGGGAAAGAATCGTACTAGCTGCTCAGCACTACGGAGTGCAGGAAATGCGGTATTTTACGTACTCTTGGCAGGCAGAGGAGACGTTGAAGCTTTCATTTGTTTTGCGACATACACCAAAGAAGGGCACCTTGGAGCGGTTCGCGGCCATAGGATTTCGGTGTTCATTCAAATTGAAATTCCGTCGCTCGTTCATTGGGCAATCACTAAGCATTCACTTTGTGTTCACTCGGGAGTCATGTCTTGGCTTCCCATCTGGAATATCGGTAACGAATGTATGCCCGTGGCTATTGCGCCGTCACAATGAAGAATTGCTTGTCATCGGGCATACAAAGTTTGACGCACCAGTGCTTTGGGCTTGCACGGGTCCTTTCGGCTCGCACTGGCACCGGACTGGGGCGCGAAAAGGCGACATACTGCCCGTCCTAGTTCCCTATTACGTGCTGAAAGAGGCTAGCGTCGACGCTCGATCGGCAATTGGAGGGTGTATCCAACAGGTGGTTGACGTCACCGTTAATTTCACAAACTTCAAGCAGGTAAGCCGTGATATTTCACTAGCTATTGTCACCATGGTGTCCGAACAGTCCGCGAAGGGGTCTAAGATTCCCAAATTCTCAGAGTAAGTCTTGAGGCCAAGCTCGGCCTCTCATCTCAGCCTTGAAGAAAAATCTATTAATGAAGCTCTTGAGAACCCAGGTTAATCGCATCCGAAGTTGTGACCGTCACGGTTGGAACAGCCAAAACGTTTTTCATCCATGAGAAACTCCTGATCGAAGAGTCAGAGTTTTTCGCAAGGGCATTACGTGGTCAATTTAAAGAGGCCCTAGAGAAGACAGTTAATTTCCCTGAAGATGACCCGGACCTTTTTGGTTTCTTTGTGGAATATCTCTATCGTGATGGATGGGTCAAGGAACAAGAGAAGGATGAAGACTGGACGCTAAAAGAGTGGAAGAAGGTTCTTAGGGGAGCCGAACAGTCACAACTACTCCTACTAGGCCGCCTGTATACCTTGGGCGATAAACTCGCTGCTACGAACTTCAAAGGGTTGGTTCTTAATAAGTTTGTCTCTTTATTTACGAAACACACAAAAATGAATCTGCGGGCTTTTAACGGCAGCGACTCTGACGACGGCTCCGAAGATGTCCCAGACGAAACAAACACATTTATTTGTTACCTACTGGATATTATAGGAGACCTACCTGATCTTTCCACGGAAGACCCGCTGAAGAAACAGGTCTTTTGGTTTGCTACGGCAAGGCTAGAAGCTTTGCAGGGGTTTCCTCCATTTAGAAAGCTTCTAGACTGTTGCCCAGAGTTAGCAGTTCAGCTTTTAATGCGGGCTAAGAATAACACCTATGTCCAACCATTATTTGACCTAGCGAACACAGCACCGAGGTTCTTAAATGAAATCGATGGAAGCAGTTTCTGAGAAGCCAAAGTGGTGACGATTCAAATGTCAGAAGCAGACACAAGATTATGAAGGGAATTAAGCATTAGTTGATGAGATCTTCACATAATTTCGAAGGTTACCCAATTACTTCAAATACTCAAATTCTCACTCCAATTTTTTGTGTATACTTCGGCAAGGACAAGCCTACAGTCAGTTACATCCTGAAGCCTGTTTATTTGAGAAGTTCGCGTCTGCCTCTATCAGGATCTACGAATAACTTTCTGGGCGTATCCAGCTTCTTAACCGAATATTAATGCAAACTACTGTCTGACGTCTGATCGGGCAAACATCATGCCATGTTTTTATTTTTCCACAAACAGTACCCGGCGCCCAGTACCATAGCTGTATGTACACACAAAGTTGGCAAACACTCCGCTCTATCACGAAGCTTCTTGTTGGGGTCTGGGGTTTGAACTTCTATGGGCTTGGGTATGAAAGTGGCACTTTGGGTGGGGGCTTTTAGTCTTTTTCCTGTGCACCAGGGATATTAATCCCGTTCAAACTACATTCTGAAGGGGTTTGCTGCAGAAGTCCACACGGCGCCCGATCTATTTTGCTCTTCATGCTGGTGGGCGGGTATGAGGGGGTGGGTGCGAAAATACACTGCAAAATTGTACGATGTGCTTAATATATTCGTGTGGTTGCTTCTTAACTGAGCTATTATCCTTACAGAGTGGCCAATTTCGGGACTGATATGGGAGCGTGCTGTCGTACGACACGTCGGCAACCGTCACAGTAATTGCGTATATATGACCTCCATGACTAGAGGTTGATCAGGCACTCTTCTGCTCTCAGTGATCTATACTTGTATTACACTGAAGGTAATAATTTGTTCAAATGTAATTTTTATGGGTAGATCTGAATCTGCGATGCAACGTTTTGTGATTTCTCCTAGACACTTAGTTCCTATTTTATGGGCGAGCTTCGCTTGACGATGGGGAGCCCGGACAGCCGAAGAGATGGATGACATTTGATCTTCCGGTCCATAGCCAATGGGCTTCAACGTTGCTGGGGAAGCTGAACTGTTCACTATACTCTGAGGTGGATTGTAGCGCATGATAACGGACGCAAGTAAGTTGATTCTATTATCTATCTATTCTAAATTCCAACTGACCCCCCATTATATCTATTGTACGCTATTTGCCAATTTCACAATTGGCGAATGGTGTAAGCCGGCTAGCGGGATGAGACGGCATACTCTATACGGCAATGAGGATAGATAGCAACAACAAGTGGACCTGATGTAGAACAAATAAAAATCGTTTGTTAAAAAGAATGATGAGAAATAATGTGCTCAAGCTAAGCAATCAGTAGCATAAAGCGGATAAGATGTTTCCACCGGAATGCCGTTGGGGTGGTCAGGTATTGCCATGGTCGCTTGGGCATTTAACTCGTGCAAGGCTATTTGTGAGGGGCATACGCCGTTCAGTAATGAAATATATGGGAATTCGACGAGTAGCGTACTCCCATGAAATGCGCACACCGCTCGCTAATATATGGTGAACGGTGCAAACTGGCGAACAGCGTACAACATATCCATGGCCAGTTCCGATATGCCGTGCAGGGACTTCAGCGTAGACTAGTAAATCTATGCTCCCACGGGTGAACCACATCCAAAGCTCGTTGCCACCGGATTTCCTTGAAACCCGGCGATGATCTCTTTGATGCTTGAGTAGACTCCTAGAACAGAACACACTAAAGCCCCGAGAAAGAGTAGCAGGTTCAACAGCTTGACATACCATGTCCGCCCGAACGCGCGTCTCCAACGTGAAAGATCTGCGAACGTGTCAACCCGGGTAACAAGGCCAGTGGCAGGGTCGAAATATTCTCTAGGGTGCATGGCGTGCTGCTTTACCTCGAAGCCTAGCATCAAAAGAGGAGGGAGCGTGTATGTGAATTGCAGGAGGCACACTGCTGTCACGAGACCTGTGATGTTACTGAATTGCGGAATGGCGCTGCCGATAACGAAAGCGACAGCCCAATAGATAACTGCCATGATCGCCCATAAGAATCTGCCTTTTATTTCACTCAAGCCCCCACTTTTGACCATATCTCTGACCACATTATGGTAGATGATTTTGATGCCGACGTTAGCATATAGGCCAGCAGAGACGAGGCCAACGGCGAGCGAGATGACGTTTGTTGCAGTCTGCCAGCTGTAGGGCGACAGGCCTTGGTTTGCGGGGTTTATGGTGAACTGCCCTTGCTGGGTGTACATAAATAACCCAAAGGTCATATAGCAGATCATGATCAGTACCTGGGCGCAGACCAAACTCTTCCAGAAATCCCATGGACGCCTCATCTCGGACATGAACTCGCAGAACAGCATGGCGCCACTGTACGCGCCCACTACTTGCATAAGGCCGACGACCTGGCCGTAGAAACCCACTGCCTTTGGAGCGAACAGGCTGTGCTGGACATCTCCCCCGGGAACGCCACCTTGGGCCATGGCTGCTTTATAATTCGGGGCGGAGCGAGCCGAGATACCCATAGTAATGAAGACCACGAGAAGGTTCATCCATACTGCTGCATTTGCGACCACACTGAAGCGCCGTAACGTCCGGATCTGTACGATTAACATTCCGGCAAAGGCCCAGGCCAGATATAGCACAGAGAAACAGGCTTTCCCCTTCACCACCTGCGAGAGCCCTTGAGCGTTGCCTAGGGTCATAACGCCGACAATGAATAGTAGCTGTACCGACTGCAGGATGTTGATGATACGTCTAGCCCACGGACCGTATATGCGAAATGCTAGATCACCGTACGTCTTAATCGGATGGAGGTCGGAGTCCAGTTTTAAAAATATCCTCCAGAGTTGCCATGCGGTACTAAGGTCCAAATTATCAGTAAATCGAGAATAATCAGGATTGATGGAATGGAGAAACTCACTAGCCTGCGATTATTCCGAAGAAGAAGTATAACAGAACACCGGGAATATATCCCAGTCGACTGAAGGCCCAGCTGCAGACGAGAGTTAGAATGGCCTTCCAGGACACGGACCGGAGCTACATACGGGGTGGAGTTCGGCCCCAGAACGTCCGTTGTTATGAGGTAGAACACATTGAGCCAAGATGCCATCTGTGCAGCCTGGGCAAGCGGTTTCCGCTCTTGGGCCACAGGTGACCGCGACTCGGCCGCATTACCTTCCGCTTGGCGCCGAGGTAGGATATGTATTGAGTATCCTCCACCGCCATCTTGCATTTCCCTTGCACGCTTAGCTTCTGCATTGTGGCAGTATTCCTCGAAGGGGCGGGGCATGAGCGATATATCTACCACGCCCACACTGCCAACGGAATCCTTATCGGCTTGAGACATCGTCTGCTTTGCGCACCTAGTAGAGTTTGAAATTAGGTATCACTTAAGAAATCGTCTAGGCAAGGCTCGAGCCTTCTTCCCCGAGCTCTGCGGTACTAGCCGAAAGAGAGTAAGAGAGGATGCCGTTGTAGTGTGACAGAAGTATCTTGTTTTCGCTTCGTGTCTAAACACTTCTCTCATCGCATAATATATATTGGCCTTCTGCCTAACTTACGATAACAAGGCTGATACTTTCCGCCCCAGAGGAGGCTCTGCGCGTAAAGCACGGTGACAGTTGGCCTGCCCCACCGCTGATGCCTACAAACGGGCTTTGCAGCCTTTCCGCCGTAATGAGTTGTCCGCCCTCATGGTGTTGTTGGCAAAGGCGGCCAACTCTGCCGACTGCCGACGTGGCCTGAAAGTTGTTCCGTAATCGGACCTAATGTAAGAGGCAGCCTCACGAAATAGGCGGCGGAAAGAGGTTATGCCAGCAACACTAAACATACGCACCTGTAAAACTTTGGCAACCCTGATATTCCGTGTTAAAGCAGCTCCCCTGACAGCCTTGTCACTGCTAACTCAGCCCCAAGCCTGCGTGTCACCTACATATGCAGGACACGAAGAAAACTCCTGGGCAGTCAAGCTCAACAAGTAGATCCTGAGTTCGACTGCCCCAATCAATGTGGAGCAGGCAAATAGTCTGCGGCTCCAAGTCGCCATCGCTCGCATCCTTGGGCAGCTGCTGATTGTGTTGCATAGAGCAAAGTTGGGGCTGAAGTTATTCCTCTGCTGCAAGTGTCTGTTAGCAGCTACTTAAGTTACAAAGGGGTACGCAGATAATTCCGCAAACCTTTCATGGAGGTTTGGCGAGCAACATGCTGTTCAATGATGGGGCGCTTCCAGCTATTATTAACCTCTCCCCTCTCCGGCAGCCGATGGAATATGCGAAAGCTATTGTCATTGCGGACAAGATAATAGAGTACAGCCAAGGAAGAGGGCTTATTGAGGCAGGAGGAGCAAGTTTTGAATGCCTATGAGTGTTTTCAAGGGCCTTCATATCTATTATGGTGTGATAGAAGTGTTTGCGCAAGCGAGAATTGCACCCAAACCACACCCGAAATATTTGGATTGCTACCCAACTTTAGTTGAGCGATACCCCACGAAAAAGCCCAGTCACTGAAAACTAAGTATTACCCTGCATGCACAGCGCTTACACTTCTTAGAAAGTCTTCAAAAGAAGATTTTTCCCTTTCTCTTACAGTGCAGATGCCTGGCAGAGCTCATGGAGTCAAGGCAGCCGTTACAGTCAACAGACGTTATGTTGAAAGATGTTTTTGTTCTGCGTAAACACTTCTGTCACCGCATAATAGACTAGTAGCGCAAGTGAACTGGTTGAAGTGATGGATGAAGTTACGAAGGAGGTCGCTGAAGCTTCCGAGAGAACGGTAGTGCTTGTGTCTTCATGTACGCAAGATCTCGAACAAGTCGGAGTTTGTCAAATTAGCTGAGCGCTAGGTGAGTTCGTGGAATTGAGAGAGCGACTCCGCAGATCCATCAACATGTCGCGCGGGGGCGTCGCATAGATGCGGGTTATGTAATCATATCAAACCCACGCCAGCGGGACTTTTCGCTAAGATAAGATGAACCCTGGGAAATGGCGGACGCATTCTAAGCTGGAAAGGAGACATCTCACCCCATTTTGCCTCCTGAAATACGATGTATCGGGATTTTGTGTCCGCAGAGGGACTCAGGTTAATTCTAACGAAGGAAGGCACATATGTAACCTCGGACCAACTCCGACCGTGCTTGCATCGAACATGCAATGAGATAATGCGGCGAATCGCTCCAATCAAGCTTGCCAATTGAACTCTTCGTTCGGCAACAATCGACATCAACTTGCTCAAGGCAAGACTTCAAATAGAAAACACTGTTTCCTGGCCCAGTGATTAGACTAGAACGCTCGGCAGACTCAGGCACATAGAGTTATACTTATTTCGCTCGATGTTTCGAAGGTACATAATATACAGGATTTTAGTGCTATAGTCGTTAGGCTTACGAGTCGCCTATGTTAGTTGAAGGCTCTTAACTAGGTGGGCTCAGGGGCCTGAGTGACTGTAACTCTGCACCTCAATATCTATAAGATGCGATCTCCGTAGAAACGTATTTGCTGGCATTCCTAGACAGTTCCATATTTGACTTTGTTCTATGTAGCCTCTCTCAGTGAAGATGCTCGAAACGATAACTGTGATAAAGAGTGTCTAGCATTAAGTTACACGATACCTAAACGAAGCTTTGAGTAAAGCACTTTTATTTTGCAATGGTTACATAACTACTACACGGCACTTCCTTAACAGAATTTAAGTAAGCAATCCCTCTAAATACATCTAGCCATGTATGTAACGGAAGTTTGCACGATGCAGATAGTGTATTGGATTATCAATCTAGCCAAGCGTTCTTAACCAAACCCAGGTATTTTCCATCAGAAATTCATTCGGGGAAGGTTAGAGAATCAGGAGTCGGGGAGGTTAAGGGGCTCGAGGAAACTGACGGTTGGGGGTGCAGCGGAGCTCAAAGTTGCAAGGCGACTATTCGGATATTATACAAATATAGAGCTGGATCACTGCTGCCATAGCATGTCGAATCCCCGGAGCAACGGAGAACCCTCGTTCACCCCTGCTTGCCCCTCGATACGAACCATCGTTAAATTAAGTGTGGCGGAGAGAAGGCACAAGATAAGCGAATTCCGGCTTTCCACAAAACCAAACAGGCGGCTACGTCTAAGCAAGACAACCGCTCCGTCCACCCTTAGGTCATGGGCAATGCCTTACCCTGCGCCGCCACCATTAAATTAATCGGGAAAGGAAAAATCTCCCAATAGCCTTAGGAAACTCGCCAAAAGATAAAAGAAAGTGTCAATAGAACTGAGCCAAACCTTCCGCATCAAGAAGCCATCCCACTCCCCCAACCCAACCCGCAGATCCGCTACTCAGCCTCCCCCACCCAGAACCAGCAGACTTCCACGCCTGTCTTCCTTCCCAGTATGTAGCCCCCACGATACCGCAACCCTCCCCCCAACACTTCAAGACAGCCCCCTAGCCCCCTCCCGTTCATCCGGTAAACGCTTCCACTCCCTCGCCTCACGATCCCACCACCAAGGATAATGCTCAAAGTGCTCCCCTCTCTTCCGCCCCTCCCGCATAGCCGACTCGCCTTCCGCGACCGGTCCGTGGGTGGCGGCTTGGATATACGAGGTTATTGTGGCTTCTCCGGCGTCGTTGAGGTGGCGGCCTTCGGTGCCGGTGAAGATCAGGTCGCCGCGGGGGTCGCGCTGGAAGGTGGAGGAGGGTGCGTTGGCTGGGAGGAGGTTCTGCGTTGGGGTCGTGGAGGGAGTGGTTCTGCGGGGGTTGGTTTGCGGGTGCTGCTGCTCCGCCATTGTCGTTGTCGTTGTCGTTGTTGGACGGGGGGGAGAGGAAGGAGCACGGGGGAGGCGGACCTGCGACGGGCAAGGGCCTTCGTTGGGAGGGACGCAGCGGTATCTGTAGGGTTCGGTGGGGCAACGCGGCGGTTGAGGGAGTGGGATGTCTTTCGGGAGCCAGTTGCCGTTGCGGGTTGGTGGTTCCGACTCTGTGGAAGTGGGCATGCTCCTGTTCGTGAGGGCTCGAGTCTCTGTTCTGAGTGGTGCTCTGAAAGTGGTCCTTGTTGTTAGGTTGAGGGGCGCTCGCGGAGGGGCCGGCGGTGACCAAGTGAGGCGTGCGCGGGGGGGGTCGGGCGGCGGCGGGGCCGCGGCAAGCACTAAGTTAGTGGTTGGCTGAGACTGAGGTTGAGGCTGAGGTTCCACTCCTTCCTTCTTCCTAGTCTTAAAGCGTTTCCTGATCCATGCCGTGACCTTCTTAGTCCGTATGCTGAAATAACTCCTCTTCTTCGGCGCGGCGTCGCCGGGACAGTTCTGGTGCTGTGGAGTAGGACGAAGACGGAGAGGAGGGGTCGCCCCTCGGGAGAAACGATAGGGCCCAAGCCAGAGGGGCGGAGGGTTGCGTTGCGTTGCACGTGGCTCTGAATGAGCGGGGGCGGGGGGGGACAACAACTCAGGGGAAGAGGGAGAATTAGATTGCGCTGAACCTAGATGACCTTCGGGCTGAGAAGGAAGTGCTTCCCTTCTCGCACTCGGAGGTTTCCGCTGCAGCAAAGGCAGGCCGTGTTTCGCGGAACGCAATCGCCCTTGGACCCTGGGAGGCTTCGGCGCTGATGGAGTCGAAACCGACAGAGGTGAAAGTGCAACCGCTTCTGTTAAAGCAGGAGAGATGGCCGGCCTCTGCGGAGAAGAGGCGCTTGGCTCCGGCTGCAACTCAAAGTCCCGCTCTAAATCTGGCTCGGCGCTGTTGTTGCAGTATAGAAAGAACACTGTAGGTCTTTCCGCGTAGCAATCATAGCATTGCGCGTATTCAGGCTCCCCCGGCAGCCTCTTGCGACGTCTAGCGGGTGGGACAGAGTGGGTAGTCATCGTCCGCGATAAATGGGCAATAAAAAATGGGGGCTGGTGTCGGTGAAGCCTGTAGATGTTCCTTCCGAGGAATCACCCGTTCTTAACCATCTTATTCCGTAGAAAGAGGGAAATGACTGATACCAAAAGAGAGATGATGGGGAGGGGAAGTCGCTGTGTTGTGCCCCAACGAATGGACGGCTTGCATGTGCATGACCGCTTCTCGTATTGTTGCAATAAAGGCTGCAGAAGTGGACTGGGGTGCCGAAGGCGAGCCGGGGTAGCTTCCCAACTTCGTTAACCGATCCCTTGCGCTATTGCACTGCAGATGGATGCTTGAAGTCCTTGATACCCTCACTTGGTTCCTGCAGCCCAGCTTCCAGGTCCAGTTTCCAAACCCTCCACGCACGGGGATTTTCTGGAGGATATGTTGGGCGGGAGAGGTGCGAGTAAGGTTGAGTAAGGTTGCCCCGCCGCACCCGAGAGTTAAACATCTCCCCGGCGCTATTGCGTATCTTAGCGAAACGCCTATCGGGGCCGTCTTGGCACAAAAGAGTGCGGGGCGCGGAGTGGATAGGAAAATGGGGAAAACAGGTTATTAGAAAAGATTAGGAATTAGGGGGAAATATCTAACAGAATTACTAAACCCGGCGGCATACGTAGGCACGAATTCACGGGTCGAAAAGAAAATCTTAAAATTAAATTAATAGTCGAATCGCGAAAAGGTGACATCGATTTGCCAACCACAAGGCCGCGGCAGGAACGGGCGCTACGGGAGGTTCAAAACCCTAACCTACAGTGCCTTTGTTAGCTTATCGCTTACCTCATCATTAATACGACGCTGAACAGGCGATCGCGAAAGAATTTCGAGGTAGCGCTAAATGATTTCATTACAAATAGGGCTAGGATAAGCGAACCGGGTATCGCCTTCCTGCTTCGATCCATGCCGTAACCGATGGATCCATTAAGCATCTCCGCTAGTATCATTGCAGTGCTATAGGCACCAATGCTGTTGTTTCCGTCTGTTACGCCTATAGCGCCAGCATTAAGAATTCTTAGTGGGAATTGCCCCGAGTCGCTAAAGAAGTAAAGAGTCCCCGCGATGTCCTCGAAACGCTTGAACAGCTCGCGGCGGCGGCTGAGTGTCCAAATCAACCCGCCGAATCCCGACTGCTAGCGTTGAAGCTACTCTGTAAACCTAAGGTTGGGCCGCTGGCCATGTGCATCGCGGAGTTGGAAGCCCTGGAGAAGAAATTAGCTCCGCCAAGCCGGAGCGGCCAGGTCGGGTCGAGAAGGAGAGCCTGCATAGAGGCATTGGGTTGGCCGCTGAAGTAAGAGGATACGAGGAAGGCACTCGAGGATATTGGTAAATTGAAGGCTACACTGAACTTGGCTGTAACAGCGGTTCAAGCGTGAGTATCACCAGTCTCGTACGTTGACTCAATAAAATTTCGGGACACTGGTGTTGATAGTAAGGCAGGACCTTAGCTCTGGCCATAGATCGAGGCGTGTCGGAGCTAACGCGAAAACCAGCCGATACACAAAGAGATGTCGCTGCCACTCGAACAGGTCTTACCGCGATACGAACTGACGTTGAGGCCACACAAGCCGAAATTTTGGCTCGCCGAATAGACGAGGATCGTGACAATATCGTTGAATGGCTGTCAACAGTCGACCCGCCCTCTAATAATTATGCAGCGTGCAAGAAGCACCAGCCAAAAACGGGGGAGTGGCTGATAAAAGGAGACGATTTCGAAAAATGGAAACGAACACCGAATTCACTGCCTTGGCTCTATGGAATGCTTCATTGTTCGCGATTCAAAAGATGAAGTATAAATATTGATCAAGTTGAATAACCGGGTGTGGAAAGGCTATATTGAGACGAATTTTTTCTCTGGTGCCGATTGATTATCCTCCGCTAAATGTCGATAAGCTCAACCATCGTTGAACACATCAGGCAGCACTGTGAAATGAAACCAAACCTCGCTCTTGCATACTTCTACTTTGATTTCAATGGTGCTAAGAAACAGGAAACATATGCCTTTATATCATCTCTAATTGCTCGAATATGCAATCAGGTCGTCGATCTACCGGAAGAATCGAAGAGATTGTACAAAAGATAAAGTAATGGCCGACAGAGAGCAGCTATACATGGCCTCAAGGAGGTGCTGGCGTGCTTTCTAAGAGTTCAAGAGCTTGGCGGTATTTCCATTGTCGCTGATGCTCTGGACGAGTGCCCAAGGGTGGTGAGATGAGGCTTCGAGAAGAGGTTCTAGAGTTGATCACGGAGATCCGCAGTTGGCCACCATTAAATATGCACGTGCTGGTTACTAGTCAGCCAGAGCCGGATATCAAGGAGGCTTTGATGCCTTTACTGATGACGAGGGCGATTTCTATCCAAGGCTCTCAAGTGGAGTTAGATATCAAACTGCATATTCATAGCCAACTCTCAACAAACTCGAAACTGAAGAAGTGGTCGAACGACTCGAAGACAGAAATTAAAAAGACCCTTACAGCTGGGGCAAACGGGATGTGAAAAGACACCAATTGGTACTAATCATACGAAAAGTCTAACTCTCCTACCAGGTTCCGTTAGGTATTCTGTCAGCTGGAGGCGTTAAAAATATGTAGGAAAGGGGGAGTTTTACTCTAAGCTTTGCGGGCCTCCAAAGACATTGGACAGTACTTACGAGCGGATCCTTAGAAACACCGAAGAGAGCTATCAGCAGGAAGCCCGTGTGCCCTGCTGTGGCTAGCATTCTCCCAAAGCCCGCTACGCATTGAAGAGGTAACAGAGGCTGCTGTTCTAGATCTAAAAGGGGGTCCACTTTTCGATCCAGGCGAGCGACTTCACGATCCTTGCGATGATACTCTAGAAATATTGGACAGCTTAGTCACTATCTCTTCGAAGGGTATCCCCAAAGGCGCTTCTAGTAACGGTTCAGGTGACTCCCTAGATGACGATCTTACTGGTAAAGAGGTTGGGCTGGCTCACTTCTCGGTCAAGGAATACCTGCTCTCGGACCGAATTCAGGGTAGTTTAGCGGCGAATTTTAGTGCTGCTGACATTATCGCAAATCAGTTCATCGCAGAAAGTTGTCTGGAATACATTTTTCATTATGTTGAATCAGATTCCAAAGTTGGATCGCCCGAAGATCTGGATTCCTTCCGCTTTTGCAATACACATGCCGATTTTGGTACATTCACGTAAAATCGTTACCGGTCGGAAGCCGGAAATCGATGGACCCCATCATATTTAGGTTATTTCTCTCGGAGACTACATTAACTACTTGGCTGCTAGTCCAGCGACCTGATTTCCAAGGCTATAACATCAGGCCTTTTAGTTTTCGTCCCGATATTGGCTCGCCATTATATTACGCCTCTGAGATTGGCTTAGAGTTGGTGGTGCGGATACTGCTGGAGAAGGGAGCAGATGTTGAAGCGAAGACTAGAAGAGGAATGACGCCGCTATATCGGGCAGCTAAGAACGGGCATGAGGCGGTAGTGCGGCTACTGCTGGAGAAAGGAGCAGATATCAAGGTAAAGAATGACCGTAGAGGGGCGGCGCTGCACCACGCGGCCTGGTACGGGCGCGAGGCGGTGGTGCGGCTGCTGCTGGGGAAAGGAGCAGACATTAAGGTAGGAGGAACTAGTGGAGAGACGGCGCCGCACCGGGCCGCCAAGAAGGGGGAAGGGGCTGCGGTGCGGTTGCTGCTAGAGAAAGGAGCAGATATCGAGGCGAAGGATGGCCATGAAGAAAAGGCGCTGCACTACGCGGCCTTGGTCGGGCACGAGGCGGTGGTACAGCTGCTGCTAGAGAAAGGAGCAGACGTCGAGGCGAAGACTGAGAGTGGAAAGACGCCGCTGCACAAGGCGGCCGAGAACGGGCAAGAGACGATGGTGCGAGTACTGCTGGAGAAAGAAGTAGACGTTGAGGCGAAAGACAATAATAAAGACAGCACTACACAAGGCGGCCCAGGGTACTTACGAGGAAGTGGTGAGGCTGCTGCTGGAGAAGGGTGCAGACGTCAAGGCGAAGAATACCGATGGAGAGACAGCGCTGCACCCGGCTGCTACAAACCTCCAGAGCAGAAGTATTCAGCTCCCGGTAGTCGACTGCGCAACTAGTCTGCCCGAAAACAGCCCGGTGAAGAAGGATGATTGAATGCTGAGGACTGACTCGATTAAGGGGATAGGCTTGCGCTTGCTCAAGCTCGCGATCGAACGGGAATGGGAAGACTGGACTTTAAAGGGAACGGGAATTAAGTCGTGTAAGGGAGGACAAGACTAGCATTTGAAGTATCTGTGCTGCAGACCAAGGAAAAGAAGTGACTGAAGCCGCTGAGCCCTCGATAGCAATAGCTGTGAACCCTCGTCATCCCTGTATCGGCTCAACATAGCAGTTTTCCAACTATCCTAGTCTAGACATTCGTCAACCCCCACAGCATCTGCCAACCCTCGGATCTACCCAACGGACTCGCCAACCGACGCCTCTTTTACTTACCTTCAATTGAGCCAGGCCCCCCCAGGGCGGTGCTGCCCACCTCGGCCATCATGGAAAACTTGTTTGGCCGTTCGGACAGTTTCGCTCCCTCCTTTAGCAGCACACAAAACAGAGCAAAGAAAGCACCTTGCTTTCACCAACTCTCTGCCATACCTCCATTATGAACAGCTCTGGGGGGTTCCCGAGAGGCAGAAAGAGAGAGCAAGAGTGGTCGTCCAACCCGTCAGCTTTTACTTCTAAGGTCTTATTACGCCCCCAGCAGCTCGAAAGGAACGGAAGGTACCGAGCCCATCCAGAAAGCCGCCGTCATTCGCTCACCGCTCTGCAAGATATCTTGCGTCCTATTTCGGTTTCACTTCTTTCAGGGGTGGTTCCCTCGGTCCAGGCGAGTGGCGGGGGTGAGTCGGGAAACCCGGGAAAGCCAGGAAACCTTCCCGTCAGAAGGAAAAGAATCCGCATCTCAATGCGAAGTTCAGCCAGAAGCTCCTTGAACAGGGGGTTCACGAGCTGTCACATTCCGAATCAACGACACCAAGGAGCTCAACGCCACCCAATTCTGGAAGAAGGTGGTAGGAGTGGGTTCCCGAATCGTCAATTTCCCTTCGGGAGGACATAGCGATAACGTTTTCTACGAAAACCTATTAGATTATACTAGCTAAATCCTTCTAATTCAGACCCTATGGCTTTATAAAATAGGGAGTGTGGGAAAACGAGATTCAAAAAACGGGCTAGACTGCATAAGAGAGGAAAACGTGAAATGAAATCCAAAGGCACCCCTCAACGCTGCCTGGTGAAATTGGTAGTCTTATTAGAGCACTTCCGCAGTTCGTCAAAGTGCGGGTTACATCTAGGCAGTCGAACTTAAGCATTGAATCAAGGGCAGTTGAATTCAACTGCCCCGATGTAAGCACAGATTGGAGCATCAGACTTGACTGCCCTAGAGTTTTCCTGCAGTGACTAACACTGAGACAGTTAAACTTTGGAGTCATATCAGGGCAGTTGAATTTGACTACCCAGGAGCAAAGCACTCTCACAGCGTTGAAACCAACCGCCCCGATGCTTCCTCCAACAACTTATTTTCCTTCTAGTGTAGAAATAACGTTAAAGAGATCAAATTCAAGGCAGAGGCCCACAGGGCTGCACAGAAGAATACAGTTTAAATAGTGATGGAGATAGGTGGAACATGACCCAGTCCAAGTAAATTTCTATGGGCAATTGCAGCTTTATGCTCTAGTTTCAGCATGCTAGATGGCGGAATCACCAGGGCAGTCAAGTTCGACTGCCCGGATGTAGGTCGGAAATGGAGGTGCTAAATATCTACACATGATTTAATTATTCCGTTCATGATACTTTTGATACCGTAATGACATAAATGGGTATTACTTCGTGTATCTACTTTCACCCGATTTTTCCTCAGCGACGTAGCTTTACTAAATATTGATGCGCAAAAATCGCAATTTATTAAAGGGATCCTTTATATAACATCTCTGGTCTACACTTCCTCTCGAGCTTCAGGAATTTCAGTTACTGCCCGCTCCTGCCTCCCTCTGTGACTTTGCTGCCTCCTAGCTACCTCTGCCCTCTTTTGTGGTCTGGACCTCGTCTGGTTGACCCTTTCCTGCCTCTCTGCAGCCTTAGCACTAGTGACGTCACGCTTCCTAGTGCTTCCTTTTTTCATTTTCATATGTAGCTTCTTGTTAGTATGTATAGGAGCCCGGATTTCTGCTGGAATTTAATGCTCTCCGTGAGGGTGGGCTTATGGTGGCCGCAGGTATTCGGGTTCGAACCTGCTTCGGAGGGGTCCACTGGCTTATAGAAGAAACACGAGCTAGGGGAGAAGCAGCATATGACCTCAGTGAGCTAAAGAAGCTACCGAAGTTTGGATCGCATGGACCCGGGGATGAGGAGTAATTCGCAGCATGCAACCAGAAAGACCAAATGGCAATGGGATCAATGGTGGACGAAGGGTCACTAAATAGACCATAGGCCATTTCTTTGACGGCCTAGCCCGCAAAAGAAGTAGTGCTAGAAGGAAGGTGGTCGTAAAGCAACCACATGCATATGGCCGGGGTGGCCATGGGTGGGCGCTTGGTAACCCCCAGGGAAGCAAGGCGGTTGAGTGTAAGGCCACATCGCTGCTCTCTATAAAGGAGGCAGCAATCAGTTCTATCCATTTATTATACTAGCATGTTGTGACCACTAATCCATTGCGTCTACCCATCAATTAGCTGCCTAATAGCGGTCCACAGTAACTATGATATTCCCATTGAGATTAAATCAGCAACGCGGTTCCAGAGAGACTGCCGAGCTCCCGGTCAGCGCTGAGACTACGAATCGCCTTCGAACACTGCTATCGCAATCCCATAAGCCCGATGTTTCACCGACGGCGTTACAGCGATGCTATGTTAGAACTTTAGGGATGGTGAATACATTGCCCAGAGCTTTTCCCAACACCTCGGCTTGTTTTCCTTTACTAACCCATCCGCTAGCGGAACCGAATCTCGCCTCCCGTCCCGCACTCCGCCAATGGCCGTTTTACCTCTACCCCACACATCTGGGCCCCAGCCTCACGTAAACCCTAAAGCAGCCACTCCTGAAACACCAAAAGCCACCTTACGGAATCCCTCAGCGCCCAGGTCCAACCCCCAATCTGCCACCTTTCAACCACTGCTCCTACATAATAGACATCTACCCAAGACGATTGCCCTCCAACCTGGAATCCACAGAGTCCGTCCCCCATTCCGTATCACGGAATCGCGGCCTGCCTAAGTAATTCTTCACTGACAGTTCTAGCCCTCTCAAACGCGAGGTTCCCGCATCTCTTCCCCCCATCTCTGCCTCCCAAACAACCTCCACCCGCCCGCCGCACACCCCACCACATTAACGACGAGAAGCCGTCATCGACGGACTCGTAACAGAAAACCGCTACGACTCCCACTTCGAAGAACTCCAGACACACCGAATCCGCCTCGAAGACAAGGGCATTCTGACAAAGTCCGCAAGCGAGGTGATCTTCCCTCGACGCACTTGCTCACTTCCGATCCCGCTTCCTCGTCGAACTCGAGGTCCGCGCCACACTTTCCATACAAGAGTAATGCCTTAGTAGCGTATTCACACGTCGTGGCGTCGGCGGATGGGCTGGAGTGTATAAGGTGTGGGTCGTTAGATGGGAAGGTGCTCGTGCAAGGGCGGAAGAAGAATTGGGCGGCGGAAGGGAAGTCGGCGGGGACAGGGTGGATGTTGAGGTGCCGAAGCTGGCTAGTCGGCTGTGTTAGTGTCTGTTGTTACTCAAGGTTTGTGTTTCTTATTGAAGTCGGTTGATCAATTGACCTGGTTGACTCCGTGGTTGGGTATAGGAGCTTCTGAGCGCCACTGTTAACACTGCTTGGTAGGATGCGGAGGGTGTAGGGGTGGTGACGCATTTGAGTTTTTGGCGAACGAGGTAAGGGGTGTGTGAGCTGGCTGGTCGAATCGGCATATTGCGGTGGTTAAAGAGGCGGAGGTACGGGGGGGGGGGGGGGGTTGCTAATGGGAAGGGAATTTGGGATTTGAGGGAGATTTTTAGTGTTGCTGGGAGGAAAGGGGGAGCACAGAGAGAACAGGAAGGAGGCAGTCAGGGGAGGAGGTTGGTAATGAGAGGGGAAGCATGCGGGGCCCCGCCGTCGCTGAGGGGGTCTGAGGGAGGAGGCAGCGGCGGTGGTGGTCAGAGCATTGATGCGTTGGGACACGGGCCGTTAAGCTCGACGACGGATGGGGTTCCTATAGGACCCCCTGGTAAGGGATACAGCACTAGGCCAAAAATGTTTGCGAATCTACAGTACGCGTACTCAGCCATGCCAAAGCATATTGAGACTTAGTGCAAATTAATCAGAATCGCGAATCGACACAGCTTAGAGCCTTCTACGGAAAAAATTCTATCTTCTGTTGTGTATCAGCTGGAGGTAGAATGTGCTCCCTGTGTGGGGAACGATGCATTGCTTACCTCGGGCAGCCAATTTGGCGTTGTATGGAAAGTTTTTGTAAAATCGTTAACATGAATTTGGAGGACTTCAAAATATAATTAAAGCACCATCCAAACTACACGGCCTGTGTGCATTTTGAGATTATTTTTCAGAGATTTCATTAGAAGTCCCGTGGCTGTTGCATATAGAAATCAGAGTTCACGAATACTTTTGCCTGTGACTGTACGTTGAAATAAAGGGGAAGGTTGGGCACCGAGAGAGACTGAAGGGGCTCCGCCGGAGTTTGAAGAGGACATGTGGGGGGATGTGGTGTGTAGATTTGATCAGAGGCACGTTGGGGGTTCAGATTGGCCACTGAGCCAGGCGACCCAGGGAATCCCCACACCACATCCTTGTGGAAAGGGTTGGGGGAGGGATGGAGGGTGATGGCTGCTGAGAGAAAGGCCTATGGGGATTCTGCCAGCGCCGGGAGGGGAGGAGGGAAGGTGGAAGGTGGCCGCTTAGATAGGGGGGATTCCTGTCCCCTTATCACCGCGGCGAGAGGAAGTACTAGTAGATAACGAGGAGAGTGACATTCTGATAGTGTGGCTGTTGGAGTACTCGAACTCTTCTACTCGCTCTGTGGAAGGATCGCAGTGGACTTGGATTTGAGAGCAATGCAGATTCAGAATTGTTTGAAGTAAGATGACAGGGAGGAACGACGTTGCAGTCGCCGTAGTAGGAGATTTGGCTGCAGCATGTCTACAAATGAGGTAAGTGCACGGGCAAGTGCACCCTGATGATCAATTCAACTCAGGCAATCCCTACGCCTGAAATACTCTCGGCCACCTATTCAACGCAATAACTGACTGAAGATGCAAAGGCAATTGAACACAACATTCCTCCCCCCATATCATGACATTGAGGATCGAGTGGGATTACTAGACCCAATCCCTTCATGAAAAGCGAGAATGGCTATACCTCTGAAAGCTAGGTGGTTAATTGGGATCTGCTGTACTTCTCTCCCCCAAAACAGGAACGCGAGGGATCGATATGAGAAGTTCCGTTTTCCTCTTACGGAGGTGTTGCCCACAGAGGTTAGGAACAAGGCGCTACCACTTCAGGTGCCGCTTCCCCCCTTTCCCCCCACCAATTCTTCACTTCTATCCGGGAGGGAGGGGTAGCGTCATGGTGAAGCCATTCGTAAAGGCGAGCAGTTTGTAGTGAAGTCGGAGCTCAGAGCCTACTTCAGGGTGGCCTACCGCACTCGATGGAGAATGGGCGATCTCTCTTGAGACAGCGATTTATCCGGCGCGGCAATGCTTGGTTTTGGCTGCAGTCTTTGCGGAATCTGGGGATGAGTTTGCAAATGCCATTTAGAGCCGTTACTTCCGTGATTCGCGGCAACCGCTGCAGATATGTGAAAGTTTGCGCCCCTTTTTACAAATATGAAGAGCTTTGACCATAAGTTGAAAAGAGTGTGGAGTAGACTGAGCAATATGTGGGTTTGTTTTTATAGGGACTTCGCAGCGCCGGGTTCTTGAGAATTTTCATGAAGACAGAAGTCCCTGCGATAGCTGTAATGCGATAGAGAAACCCCGAACTTCCACATTAGTAAATTCGTTCGTGAAGAAACAAGATATATACTCGCCAGTAAAACTATAGTATAACGCCTGCTATCCTTGACTAGTTCTCCATTTGCATGACTTCTGGATTCCTTCCATGCCTCCTCGCGAAGTAATCCGCAGCAGTGCCTTTTGCACATCTATCCAACTTCTGGTCTTCCTCCCAGATAGCAAGATGCTCTTCGGTCATCCTCCTAATATCACGAATTCTCTCCCAATCACCCAATCCAACCCACGCCACACCTGTATAGTCACTAAACCGCTCGAAATGGGCCATATTTGCCGCTGCCAGACATCTCATATCCGACGTCACTCCTTCAGAATCAGTTGCAACCTTCACAGCGCCGTCCAGAGGCTGAAGCTTCATCCTCAACTTGCTCGGCAGTGCTTCCTGATCGGCGGTAAGGTCATCGTTAATAGTCCTAGTACCTAGATTGATTGACAAAGCGAGGGGCGGGGAATCCGCCGCCCGTAGCAAGCCGGTGAGTATCGTGATGTCCATCACTGAAGAAGTGCATCCAGGCTTGAAAAGACGGGTTGTTATAGTCCATTCCGCCATCAACGTATTCCCTTCCTCCGATTACCGTTTCAGAGAAGTGGGCGCGGCAGACGTTGAGCGTCTAGTGCAGCAGATTGCACAGGAGAAATGTCTAGGTGGTATAGCCATCTCGAGAAGGGGGAGGTTGCAGATGAATCTTGCTCCACGCAGGGGGCGGGGGGCATATTTCCAGCGACTGCTCTTTTCTCGACACACAATTGCACTATATAAACAAATCTGCCAAACCCGCGAACGGCAAACACATATGTATATATACAGAGGGTAGTGAATAGAAATGCCACAACACCTACCATGCTGCTCTATCTACGCCGTCCTCGCCCACCATTTGAGAGCCCGAGCGTACTTCCGGAGGAGGATGCGAGTTGATTAGTGTCGTTATGAGAGGCCCGAGATGTTTGGTGGGGTACCGCGGTGTCCAGAGACCCCACGTTGTACGGCCGCACTTGTGCCGACCCTTCCAGGTTCCGAATATCCGTTCAGATAACGTCTCATTCGGGTAATGAGTCTGCGGCACTCATGCCGAGTTTACCGACCATTATAGCGATTAACCTGGTTCGATTATACGGTCAGAGAGCCATCTTAGGTTTTGTAGATGCATACAACTATGCTAATCGCCTATCCGCCTGTGCTATTCCCCACCGCCAAGTCAAAGACGTTGTGAGGCTGTACGTCTTCATGACGGAGCAGGCTGCAGAGCTCCTCGGCTTCCCGGAGGTGGTTATTGGCCTTTCTCATCAGCTCTTGTAGGATTGGTAGCGGTGAGACCCCTCCTCCATCTGCAATTGAGTGAAATGGAAATGTCAGCCTCGGTGCTCAGGACGACCGTAGAATAGTGAGTAGAAAAAAAATTCCGCAGCATCGAGAATCAACGCGTTCCGCCTCTCTCCCTCGTCGGTTCTCACAATTTGCTCAGGAGTCGAAAGGTAGGCATAATTTCTCCAAGGTAACTTTGCTTAGGTAACCCTCAAACGTGAGACGGGAACAGCGAGGATCCCCATTCAAACTGGCAGAGATCTGCCCTTTATGGGATCGACGAAACTGGACATCGCCTTGACGCTCTAATTATTCGAACAGTGCAGCGTTGAGTGACTGGGCATTTTAGTGGGGTATCGCTTGATTAACGTTAGTTGACAATCCCAATTTTTGGGTGTGGATTGAGTAGAATTCTCGCTTGACCTCATATTTCTGTCACACTATTATAGTTGTCTGGGCGGAGGTCTAGAGGCTCGACGCGTCTCACCACTGTCCTGTTCTAGTGCTTTTATGGTTCACCGCTTACTTTAAGTTGTTGGGGAGTTGGGTACTGGGGAGCCTGACGGCAGGCTAAAGTATGGTGAGTTGTGAGATCCTGGGGAGGCCGACCTCGTGGTGGAAAGGACTTGGTGTTTTTGCTTACACCATAACAAGTGGGAAACGATCACACTACTGTAATTGCGAAGCCGAGAGAAGAGACTTCGGTGAGGTACCTGCGGAAAGTCCCTGGTCGTTTTCCCACTGGATTATGCAAAAACGACCAAAGACTTTCCGCATTTCACTCTACCGTGGGATACGGAAAGTTTGTCCACCTTTCCACACCAAAACTTAAGTGAAAGTTAGACAAACTTTCCGCACTCAACTGTAGCAGCGCCACCATACCAGCTATGTAGCCTGGGATATAGGGTACCACTTAACGAAACCCACCCCTGATCGGTGGGATGCAGGGGGTTGGAAGTTGAAAGCAGCCGGAAATTCTACGATGGATCGAGTATTGCTTAGCAGCCTCCGTAGTTCTAGAATGTGCCGAATCTGAAGTTTTCAGCCTTCGTTGGAGGTGCGAAATCTTTAATTGGGGTTATCTGAGCGCCACCATGCATTCGTGAAGGGCTCGCGCAGTCGACCAAAAGAAGGGCGGTGCAGTGGAGCCCGCCAGTATTGAAATGTGACCGGCTTATAGAATGCAGTGGCACGTTCAGAGATAAGCGCATGACACACCGATCTAAAGATCCAGATCAACGCTAAGCCCAGTATCACAGCCTCGTGGCACGGAGCATTTCCAGGTTTCGGCTCCTTCCCACTTTGTCGAAAGTTAATCGAACTTAAGAGTGTCGCTAGGCTATCTACTGTCTAAGTTCCCAGTGCCGAGCAACATTGCGTCTTCAATACGAACTTACTGCCTGGGCATTTCAGTCGCGAGGGCATCACTAAACATCATAAGTGACGATATAAGAGTCTGGTGTTTGGGTCAGTTCACCTAAGCCATGCGCAGTACGTTTGGTTCGTTGTTTCCTTCGCCGCGATGCAGCGCTAACGTGAGAACCGGGCTAACTAGACCGGGAGGGCCTACGAGGGATTATCGAGTCTACTGATCTTGAATCGCCTCACGGAGAAAATTGAACGCGGCCTTGAGGGTCAACCAAAAGCGAAGCAGAGCGCTGCTATGTTGCGTCTATGCGACGTATTTGACGTTATAGCCGGTGTGGGAGTTGGAGGGTAAGTAGTCTAGTTAATCTCATTTCCTTCGCTAGGCTAGTTAGCTGGTCGAGCGTCCCAACTCAAGTGTTCTCTTCTACTAACACGATGTTAAGAAAAATGGGTAGCACTCCTGCTAGGTCGTTTCCAACTAAGCGTTCACGAATGCATCGTCGAATACATGAACCTAGCGCAGGCCACTGCACGGCCCAAGACCATCGCAGGACGCCCGAACGGGAGATTTAGAAAAGTCTTCAGCTCCAAGAGCCTGAAGAAATATCTCGAATATCTCATCGCAAAGTACAATACTAGCGACGAACTGTCGATGAAAGACCCAAAGGGAGCAAGGTGCAAGTACATGTGTGACCAACCCCTCTCATGTCAAAAACAACCGAAACTGACGAAATATTCAAGGTTTGTCCTGGCATCTTACCGCAATAGCGACTCTTCCGAGCGCAAAAGCTTTCTCTTTCGGACTTATGCTCTAAAGGCCCAAAAGAGACCTGCAGACAGCGAACCTTGCGAGCACGTTAAGATCCGGGATGCTTTCGCCGCCACAGGAGCTAAGAGAGGGTATATATGCGCCTATACATTCTTGGATCCTCCCGAGGACGCCCAACACCTAGGGCAAATATCTCCTTAACCCCAAATATATCGGCCAGTAAGCGTGCCGGGACTGAGTCCCGTTGCCAAGAATACAAATTGGACTTTATTTCGCGTTATTCTAAATAGTTGTTATCATCATGTAGTTCCAATAGGCAGCCCCTAGCGAGGAGGACATCTTATATAGGGAAGGATAGGCTGTTACATCACACCACCGTCTACGAGGATCCTTCCACCAACTTCTTGGGGCAAGTAAAAGTGTAGTTCTACGGAAGTAGCGCGTCCGGCATCACAGACGCAACATTTAGAGTAGTCGCGACACTAAGACTGCAGGTGGTTGTTGCATTAATTGACTAGGATCATACAATTCTGATTGTTAATTCATACCACATAGTGCTCCATCACTCCCACAATCGCATCAGTTTGTCTGGTGGAATAGTTCTACTACTGCCTTTCCAAAAATGTTTAGCCCAATACGTTAGCATAATAAGGCTTCCTGGATCTGACCTGTCTGGCGTCGGCCCCACTAAGGCTTGAATGATAGTTTAGAGCACTGAATGATGGATGCATCTGAAAAAACAAGCATAGGAAGCCGACCAAGCATTCCCTTGCTCAGCAAACAGGCCAAACTACCATAACCGGGGGTTGCTTCAACTGCGCAATTTTTAACGACACGCCTCCTTTAGCGCGAGCCCCGCGCTTTGCTATGAGAAAAGCAATGTTGCGCCAGCTGCATCACATTCTATTATCGTGAAGTGTTGTATTTGGAATGATTGAAAATACCTTGCGACAGTGGCCTCAGCCGCTCCGCCCTACAGGTTTTGGCTTTGAAATTTTGAGCTTTGCATAGCCTTAAGCGACGATGGGAGTCGTGACTAGGGTTATTATTGGAGCGTTCTGCACCCTTGTCTTCTATTAGTTTTAGATGATGCCCGAAAAGTCCAAGAGCTGCATAAAACATACGATTATGAAAATTTCATGCAGCCTTTTCCTTATTCGTCTTATTTACAAAGGTAATTGCATATTTTAAGCTGCCCCCAAACCCCATCCCAAAAAAGAGTCGGGGATAGGCCAATGAGATTGGGTATACACTGAGACAGTGGAAGCTTCTGCATCTTCTGATATCAAGCGATCCACAAACCCCACAAAGGCTTTCAGCCGTACTCCACGATGGTTCAGGGATCGCCAAAATGTTTCGCACAAGCTGTATGATATATCACGACTGTCCTCTTTCCCCATATTTAAAATATATCACGATCCAAGTGTTCCGCCACGGATCCCTCTTGGACCCCTTTTTTCAAACTTCCCTCCGCACCTAATTAGGCCTGTAAGAATTCAATTACATACTTTACAACCGACACCCAGAGAAGGATGCTTTCATGTCCCCTGAAGTGGTAAAACATTCGCCGAAGCAGGCTTCTAATTCACTCCCCGCGTATTTAAACTCCAACGATCTCGATATCTGGCATCAGCGTCAAAGCCTCGACAAAAAACTTCGAACAGCATTGCTCATACCTTTCGGCTAGCCTAAATTAATCCAAATCCCGGGATTGTTCTCTTCCGACGCTGCTACGAGCTCATAATTTCTTTTGCGCAACAATTTAGACCCATCACAATGGCCACGAGACCTTTGCCGACCCGACTGATCATCTGCGCCGACGGTACCTGGTGCACACCTGATGGCCCGTATGGCCAAGATCACAGGAATATCAGCAATTTATATCGCTTCTGCGCTAGTGTCAGAGTCGGAGAATATGAGGATCCCCAGGGTCAAAAATTCAATCAGCAGAAGGTATATTATCCTGGTATCGGATCAAAAGCCAATATAGCCCCACTCGAAAGGCTAACCACTGGAATATTCGGCAATGAATGTATCAAGCAGATTCGTGAAATTTATGAAAGGTGTTGTCTGCTCGATGGCCCAGAAGACGAAGTTTGGTTTTACGGATTCAGCCGCGGAGCATACGTTGTTCGGGCTGTTGCAGGTCTCTTACATTACCTCAGGGCTTTACCTTCGGCAGGCACTCCAGCATTCGGAGCGGATTATGCGCAGGCATTAGAGGTGTACAAGGCCATGCAAAAAAGCTCAAAACTCGGTCCAGGCCAGATTCATAACTATTTTTCGGCAATTACGCGTGCACCACCAAAGATTCAGTTTATTGGAGTATTTGATACAGTCAAGGCTGTTGATGATCGCTCGCTCTATGACATTTCCTTCAATGAATCCATTCAACATCTACGCCATGCACTGGCCCTGAATGAGGA
>JAJDMX020000174.1:0-80094 GCA_022345685.2 Nothomitra cinnamomea | reverse complement strand
GGATATCGATCCCCGCGTGAGTTCTTAAACCGTCAAACGGAAGTCTGATCCTGTCCGGTTTTTATGGGGCAACTCCATTAAGCCATATTTTCAAGCAGTGTTCGATACTGCTTCCAGCCATTGAAGTTTCGATGCCGACCAGGTACTGGCGTCGCCTGGTGCTCGGCCGGCGAGGCATGAAGCGGTTCCGCCACAACGAGCTTGTCATGGAGAGCTATATCTTCCTCAGCTGTCGTCTTCCGGCCATCGTGGGTCACGTAGCTGACGCGGGCGCAGCGGGCGACCGAGACCTTGATCGAGTCCGGACCCAAAGCAGCCTCCTCTGCGGCCGACACATATGGCAGATGCCATTCGTCCTCGCCAATCAGGTCCGGTTCTGAAGCTGCCGTAGCGTCCTTGATCGCGCGAGCCAGAACCTGAATCTCGGGCTGGGCGTCGGGATGATCGCGGAGTGTGCGGAAGTTTTCCCAATCGGTTGCGGATACGACGACGTTGATGTGAGTGAACGGCTCGAGCAGCCGGTTCACGATCTGCTTATGGTAGCCGGCCTTGTCAAAGCATTCCGCCATATTGATCGCACGGTCTCGGGCCTCGTTCCACGCGGCTTCACGGGAATCGTAGTCGGCCTCGGGATCTGCCCAATCCATGGAGCGAAACAGCACTCGATCGTTGTGTTCCTCCCGAGCCTGCATCCCCGGCTGGTTCTTGCCCCAGTGCAGAGGCATGGCGGTGTCATCGAGGACGTCCTGGATCAGGCGCTGGACCGGGATCGCCCGCGAGCTCGAGGCGTTGCGGCTGAAGGCACGATGAGTCATGAACTCGGCGTGGATGAACCGAGGGTAGCGGAGCTGCAGAGTAGTGAGACGATCACCGAACTCGCTAATAGAGTCGGCAATGATTTTGGCTGTGATAGTCATGGATTTGCGTGTTTCCTGATGCAAGCAATCATGTCGTTTGCGTAGGGTGGAGGCTCGTCCTCCACCTTATGCTTTTTGTAAAGATCCCAGAAGGTCTCATTCAGCTCGTCGGCGCAGGCCTTGGACCGGCGCTGAGAGGCGAAGGTGAAGGTGGTGCGTGATCCGTCGACGTGGGACCAGCCGTCGACGGTGCGACCCTTTCGGAGACAGAGAACCCAACGGCCATCTGCCTCCTGGCGAGCGCCGAATGCCATCAGGCGTCCGGACGGTCGAAGTCGATCGCGATCGGGAACCGCGGGATCCCGGCGGGGGTCAGTTCGAAGTAGCGGACCGTCACGGTCTTCACATCACGGCCCAGTAGCTCCTTCGTGAACGCCTGGTTACCCTTGATGCCTGCCTTCGGCCGCTCACCCTGTTCAGTGCGAACATCATCGGGCAACATGAACTCGACAGCCTTGGCGTAGCCGGCCCAGTTGCCCTGCCCTTCGATCACCTTGGACACGGGAAATTCAGCCGTGATGAATTCTTTGTATTTCATCAAGGCATCCGTCCGTTTCTGCTCGTAGGGAGCATTGCCTCGGCGGACCATGGCGCCTTCGTAACCGCGGCTGACACACTGCAGGAAGAACGCCCGAACCTCGTCGTGGTTGTCGACCACTGTGGTCGGAACCGGAATGATCGAGAGGCCGACGTCGCTCAGTGTGGCAATGATGAGAGCGACACGGTCAGAGGCTGGGACGGCAAAGTCCAAACCATAAACCAGATCGTAAACGTGATACTCGACATCACGAGCAGCACGGGCAAGCTGTTCTGCAGAAGGCGTCTTCTTGCGGATAATGGACGCGAGCTCATTGAAGTTGTCCTTGAATTCGTGGTTATAGAGCTCGCCGTCGACGCTGGCATCGGGATACCGAGCAAAGAACGAGGCCAACTGCTCGCTGATATGGGGGCAGCTGGTGATCGGTTCGCCCTTGCGGGTTCGCAGACCATCTTTGGTGGCAATGCAACGTATCCCGTCCAGCTTCGGCTGCGCCAGATCGCCTTCACGAACCAGATCCCGATCGTACTTCTCGGCCAGCATCGGGGCGAAATACTTCGCTGTGGCCGTGCCCTCGATCGTCAAATGGTAGTCGCGCTTCAGCTTCTTCGTCCGTTCAGCATCGGCTTCGAACTGAGCCTGGAGCTCAGCGGTTGGCTGGCTCGCCGGCACGCACTTGGTTGGCGCACTGGTGACCTTGTTGCCATCCTGCAGACCGGCGATGGTCCACCAGCTGTCACCATCGACGACGTACTGCCAGGTCCGGATTTTGCCCTTGCTGTCGAGCTTGAAAATTTCGGGAGAGATATTGCTCAAATCTGGTACTCCAATTTGATTTTGATGTTCTTGATTTCGCTGAGATAGTGGGGGCTGTGTTCGATGATCCCATCCAGGTCGTCGATGCTAACGAGGGGGTGTGCCTCCTCGTGGACATGACCGCTTCGGAACTTGGTACGGATGCGAGCCCGCCACCGAGAGGTAATGGCTTCCGGTTCAGAAGCAGACGCCGGCCGAGCCGCCGCGACCTCCGGTTCGGGCCTCGGCTTGATTTTGATGCCAGCCTGCAGCACCGTCAGATGTCGTGTCAGATCCTGATCCGGACGATACTGCTGGAGGTAGTCGACGATGTTTGCCAGCGGTTCAGCGCTCAGCATGTAGGCCTGATCCTGGGTGAGGAAGATGACGTGGAAATCATCTACGGGCTGGTACTGGTGGATCGAGCCACAGGTTTCGACGAAGAACTGAACCTGGCTCCGGTCCAAAGGCCCGGAAACCTGGAGGGCAGAGATAATCATCATGCTGCAAGTTTCCTTTGTTCGAAGAGGTAGTCGACGACGCCACGGACCTGGTCGTCCGTCGCGCGTCCGTTTACGTTCCCGACGCCGACAGCCGCCGGCAGTTCGAAGAGTTCAACCTGGCCCATCAGGACGCCTTTCTTGGCGTTGAAGGGTTCGAAGGTGAGGCCAACGCTCGGGCTAGCATCGAGCTTGCAGAGCTTGAACATGTCGGGGTGGTCGATCATGGTGTCGCGGATCAGGTGGATCGCTTCGACGGCGATAGACCGATGGACCGAGAACAGAAGTTCGTCGTGGATCGGCATCATGAAGCGGAACTCACGGCTGGTCCAACCGCGCTCGCGGGCCTTCTGGTTGATCCTGATGATCGACCGCTTGGCAAGCGTGGCGCACGAGCCCTGAATGTAGGCGTTGACCAGCTGGTTGTTCGCCCTGCCTTGGATCTTGCGGATGATGTGATCCCAGACCGCGTTATAGCGATGGACCAGATCGTCGGCGTTATCCGGCGGCAGCTTGAACTTACCTCCGAAGTATTCGGCCCAGAGCTGAGTAGCTTCGAAACGAACACGGCGGTGGTGGTCGGGCAGGCCGATGAAACCCTGACGCTTGCCCTGTTCGATCAGATTGACACGCCAGTCTTCAGCCACCGAGAAACGCTCTCGGTACCGCTTCGTGGCGTCGCCCGTCTTGTCGACGTGCCAGCCCATGCGGTCACCGATCGTGCCAAGGAAGCCCGAGTACCAATAGTTGAAGTTGGCACCCTTCCCGACTTCGGTGCGCCAGTATTTATAGGCGTCACCGACCTTCAGCTCCTGCCCCTTCAGGTTCGTGAAGAGACGATTGTAGTTCGTCATCTCCTGCCCAAAGTGGTCACGGTAGTCGTCGGCCGTCTGGAAATCCTTGAGCGCCTTGAACGACTTCTCGGTCAGACCGGGCACGTCCACGGACAAGATGTCGGCCGCGGCGCCACCGTGCAGATCTTCGTGCGGGATCTGACCGAAGGCAGCGATGAATTCCGGATCGCCCGAAAACTCACCGATCTCGACGAGCTCGACGCCTGACCAGTCCACAGAGACGATGACATGGTCATCCTCGTCAGCCTTGAAGAAGCCGCGGACGTAGGTGCTCTCACCACGCTTCGCCAGCTGCATCGGGTTCGGAACCTTTGCACCCATACGCCTGGTCGCCAGCATGGACGACACGAGCGGATAGAGGCATCCAGTCTCGGGATCCATGAGCTGGGTGTAAGGCGTGAGGTAGAGCTTCATGCGCTGCTCGACGCCCGAGATCTCATTCAGGCCCTTGATGATTTCCTTGGCCGTCTCGTCCTCGAGGCGATCCAGAAGCTTACCGCGAGCCTCGCCATCGCTCTGTACCTTGCCTAGGGATCGGATGATGTCCTCACCCAGCAGATCGTACATGATCACGCGGATTGGCATGTAGTGGCTGAGGTTCGGCCCGGTCGGTTCCGGCTTGTCAGTCTCGATCGCCCAGGCGTTCGAGACAGGACCACGAACCTGAGCGCATTGAGCGAAAACCGCCGGTTCAGGCTGTGGTTCGAAGTCGCCAGTTTCTTCGTCTGGCTCGTCCATCTCGACCCAGTCGGCGCTGTTGGCCCACTTGGTGATCTGGTCACGGTACTTCTGGTAGCCGGTCTGGTACCATTTCTCGCCCTTCATGAGGCCGGTGTGGGGTTCGTCCTTGAATGGCAGCTTCTTTTTGACATGAGCCTTCAGCGAACGAAGGATCTGAGCCATGTTGACGCGCTCGTTATCACGGCGATCAAAGACAGCATCCACATCAACCCGCATCCCCTCGTCCCAGATGTTCGAAAACACATGGATCATCGGGTTTTCCTGATCGAAGAACGTCTCGATCACGGCGGGGTTGGTGCGGGCCATATAGTCAAGAAGGTAACGGAACAGGCGGACTGCCCAGTATGAATCCTCGGCGCCGTAAGCTGCCGTCTCCGCACCGGTCAGCTGGCCCATATGGACCTTGCCATTCAGCACCTGCTCATAGGTAGTCATCTGGTAGTCGAAGAATACCTTGACCAAGCCCTTCAGGCCGTAGCCGTAGGCGACGCTCTTCACGAAGCCATTATATGAATGCTCGGCCTTGCTTTCCTTCGCGATGATCTTGCCGACGACTTCCTCGAGCGCCGGGGGCATGGCCTTCAGGCTCGGATCCCACTTCATGCATTCCTGCAGGAGTGAGTTCTTCAGTGCGGCGATACCGCCCTGCCCCGCTGCAATGAACTTGTTCAGATCATACTCGTCAGGACCAAAGGCCGAGACAGCCATCTGCATGGTGCAGACGATCTCGGTCAGGCGATGGTCGTAGCAGTTTTTGTAGCTCGTCAATTCGTACGGAGCGTTGTGGGCGATCCAGGTGCTCGAGGCAGGCTTGGCGTCGAGAAGCATCTTCGCCTTTTCCCACGGAAGGCGATTCTCGATGTCAGCGTGATTGAGGTTGAGGTAATAGGCGAACTCGTGGTTCTCGGGGTAAAGCGAGAAACCGGTCATCACCGTGCGTTTCATGTCGAAGACCGTCTTGGCCGTCTTCGACTTGGTGCCGTCCTCCTTGTAACCACACAGGGCTGTCAGGCCGGCGTGGCGGTTGGTGTCTTGTGTTTCCACATCGATGCCAATGAATTGGGCATTGCGCATCGCCTGGATAATAATGAAGGCATGCTGCTCGAAATTGGTCTTGTCGACCAAGACTGTTTTGATAGGGAGTTCTGTCACAGGAAGAATTCCTTGAGGTAGGCGTCGGCCGCGGCATAATTGGGCGTGCCGATCACGACGTTCTCCATCACCTCGTCGAGTGGGACGGGGTAGAAGGAGATGATTTCGTTGAGAGTGCGGATGAGCTCGACTGTGGGTTTGGCCCGCGCCGGCAATCCTGCGGTATCGAGCTCGCCCCGTGCGAGGGCGGCTGCTGTGATGTCAGCGAGAACGAGGTGGTCGATCTCGTCCCAGGACTTTTCCCCGAAACCAGGGATGCCAGAGATCTTGTCCGAGGGGTCACCGACCCAGATTTTGTAGAGCTTGGTGAGCTCTACAGGCACCTTGGGTTTGGCGGTCGCCGTGACTAGTTTGGGGTATTCCCCGACGATCTGCAGAAAGTCCTGGTCGGTGCTCTCAATATGCACCTGCCGGCCCTTGCTGGCGAAGTCCCTGGCTAGCATGGCCACCAGATCGTCGCCCTCGAATTCCGGGTGGAATACCTGGGTGACGTTGCAGTGCGACAGCACACGGACGATCATGTTGAATTGGAGGCTGATGTCCTTGTCGAGCGGACCTCGGTTCGTCTTGTATTGGGCGTAGACGTTCCGACGACGCTGCGAGCCACGGAGGCCGTCCCAGGCGACGATCGTTTCCTGTCGGGGGTTGAGATACTGATTGAGGATCGAACGAGCGTCACCGCCGCCAAATTCTATCAACCGGCGGAAAAAGTTGTTGCCGTCAATGATGGTGAGCATGGATGCCTCCCAAAAGAAAAGGGCGGCTCGCGCCGCCCTCTTTGTTGTTAGTGGACCGTGTCGAAGATCGGCATGGCGTCGAGTTCCTCGTAGTTGAGGAAGGTCGGCACGCCCCAGTCATTGACACCGGCCTTCTGCTTCGTCTCGTAGCCGAGAGTGAGCTTGAGGATGGCGTTCTTCGGGTCGATGCCCTTGCGGCTCAGTTCCTTGACGAGGGCCTGGAACTGCTTCCAACCCGTGGTCGAGAGTGTGAGACCGAGACGTTCGCCGGCTTCGCAGGCGTTCTTGCCCTTTTCCTTCGACTCGACAGCCTGAGTGGCGACCAGCGGGATTTCCGCCGAGCGATACTCGTAAGCCTTGGGGTCGATCGACTGGGCCTTTGCCATGGTGGCCATCCAGCTACCACCCTGCGAGTCCGTCACGCGGTCGTAGGTGCGATGGTAAACGGCACTGCCGTTCAGCTGGTACTTGACCTGGAAGCTGTAGGCGATTTCCGACAAGTCGGCGACGACCTCGATCGTATCGAGGGGCTTGGTCTTGTCACCGATCTTGATGCCATCGGCGGTCAGCTTGAGCCAGTGGTCGACCGCGACGCCACCCGACATCATGTCGTCGAGGCCGAGAGGTGCGCCTGATGCTACGGGAGCGGTCTGGGCAAGAGCGGTGCTTGCGATGCCGGCCTGAGTAGCCGGGAGGTTTGCAGCAGCTTCCTTGGCGGCGGCGATAGCATCAGCGATAGATTGCGTCATAGAGATAGTTCCTGTCTTTGTTTTGAGATACTGTCTTCGTTTCCACCGGAGTGGTGTTAGCTATGTGGCATAAGACATTCGGAATTTTTAGATCTGAAGTGATCGAGTATCTGATACTCAGTGCAGTTGAGAATAGTTCTTCTCAGAACCGGAGAGTTGGAGAATTGGTCGCGAGGGATCGACCTTGTTCGCATCAACAGACTTTCGGTAGATGATGCTGCAGATATGTTGGTCGACCGAGTCTTCGTACTCGAACGTCGTCAATCTCAGAGGCGATGAGCGCTTGCCGCGGATCGCTCGTTGACGTGCCTGGACGAAGGTCGCGTCGCTGAAACCGAGGGACATGAAGATTTCATGGTCGACTTCCTGGCGCCCACAGAACTGCCAATTCCACCCGAAGGATGAGGTCTGCTCAGTCGCCAGCATGGCTTGGACGCGGCCCTCGACGAAATCCTCGTCGGCCTTGTCACGTTCCCGGCGCGACACATCCCCATTGATCATCGCGTACTTAAGACCAAACTGGTCCAGGATGGTTGCCACCCGCCGTTGTTGCGGTACGAGAGGCGTGAAGATGATTAGTGGTTTTCCATTGAGGTCGTGCTCCTCCAGGTGAATCTTGAGGCGCTCTTCCTTGCCAGTTGGATCGCCGTTCAGAACGTCGAGGAACTGGCCAGGGTTGGCGAGATCTGGGAAGAGATTGGGATGCTCCATGAGCTGGCGAGCTCTAGTGAAGGCCACACCAGGTAGGGTGCCGTCGAGGAAAAATGTCTCGAGCTCGAGGATCGCTTCGTCATGGAACTTGTCATAGTAGAGGCGTTGTTTCCGTTCCATGTCCACCATTTCGGGGATATGGACGACCTCCTGCTCACCATGGATGCTCGCGAACGTTCGGAGAATTGCATGGCGACCGAAAATCTTTGAGAGCTTGTCATGGTTTCTCCACCCGGCGATCTTACCTTCGAAGTCTTTGACAGCGTGGAAATTGATGAAGTTCTCATGGGAGAGGTAGTAGCGAGGCTCGATCACCCTGATCGCCGGATAGGCTGATGACAGCTTGCCATCGATCAGCGTGCCAGTCATCGGAATGAAGTGCGTCATCCGAGCGGTGTCGAACATCTTGAACAGGGCCAGCGAGTTCTGGCTGTCGGCCGTTTTGTAGCCGATATGAAACTCGTCGATGTGCACGGCCTTGACGTAGTCAGGGAGTTGCCGCCAACACAGAGTGAACCGGCGGAACCCCATCAAAAAGACTTTGGCACCTGATGCCAGCTGTTTCTCAACCTGCTTGGGCGTTCCATCAACGATCACGATGTCTTCGTCCTTGAAGTCCGTGAATCTCAGGAGTTCTTTTTTGTTTTTCTTCAGGAGAGATTTCGGTTGCGGCCAAACGGTGCCAATGCCATGTTGAGACCACATGTACCACTGCATAACGCAGATGGATGGTGTCTTGCCGGTTCCGGCATGTGATAGATTTAGGCACTTTGGATTGGCCATATAGAATGCCAAATCCGCGACCTGATCAGGTCGTAGAGTTGCAGAAGTCATAGGGAGTACCACTCATGAGATTAAAAGAAATCGATCAACAGATCGCTGAGCTGCAAGAGCTCAGAAAGCAGGTCGAGGCTGAGGAAGCCGAGCGGACGTCGCAGGAACGCTTTGAGGAAGCGTTGTTGCTATACCCAGTACTGGCTGAAACGCTGCGCCGTCTGGATGATCTTGGATATTTGCCGCTGCGGGTTGCGGATGCACTGAGGGACTCGACCGGCAAAGTAAATGTCGGCTTGTACATCAAGCGGCCCAGGGCTCCGTTCAAGAATGCGAAGCCCCACCTAGGCAACTCGTCTGAAACTGTCGACGTGGCGTGACCACTCGCGAGCCTCCCTCGCCTCTTCTGCGGCCCGCGCTTCGAAGTCGGGCTGCAATGTCACCCAAAGAGGAGCGGTGTTGTCATACGCTCCGCGATACTCCTCGTAGAACTCAGCGGTGACGTCCCACACCTGAAGTGTGGCTGGATCAAATTTCAAAATCCTCGTCGTATCCTGGCACTGGGCCTCCGCGATCACCTTCTCGGGTTGCGCTGCGGCCGGCACGGCAGGGTCGTAAATCTCAAAGCGATCACGCTCGAGAACCTCAAAGAGTATCCTCATGGTCATGTCCCTGGTGTTGGAGAGTTGAGCTCGTTTAACGTCCGAGCGCGACGGTCAGGTCATCGAGGGAAAGGCTGAAACCTCAACCCTGACTGCAGGTGTTATCAGCGACCGCCTGCTGCGCTCCAGGCAAACAAAAAGGGCCGGTAGACATTCTACCGACCCTTTAATTTGCAATATCCAGCTTTCGCTTATCCGGATTGGGATCCGGCTCTCGCTTCGGTATGAGAGCACCGATGCTTTTTTCGAGACGTATGATCTCGTTGTAGCGGTTCTGGTTCCAGGTGCCCGCTTCATTCGCTTCCTTCAAAAGACGGTCGCGCTGGGCTGAGAGTTTGGCCTTTTGTTTGTTCATCTGGGTGATATGGGGGTTCAGTTCCAGGTCTTCAACTCCCCAACCTGGATGCCCAGGATGGAGGCTTGTTTGCTCCAGAACGCCTGGAGTTTGAGCCGGGGTTTAACCGGCTCCATCTCGAGGCATTTTGTCAGGAGAGAACCGCGGATAAGAAGCTCCTTTTTCCAGGGAGGCGCGGCATTGTAGGCACTGACAATGTTGAAGTATTCACGGTAGTCGTCAACTACGGGCATTCGGTCTCCCTTTGTAGAGATTGTTTTCGAAGCTCATCATCATGTCCGGAATGGATTGCCCAATCACATCCGAGACCTTCACGAGCTGAGTGAGGGTAAAGTCGTGCTGTCCGACTTCCATCCGGCTGAGGATGATTGGGCTGACACCTAATTTGTCAGCGAACGATCGAACCCCCTCGCCCCCACGCGACATGTTCAGTCGAACCCCGATAGCATGATGCTGGCGGGAAAGAGGAAGGTTGTCCTCTCTACGCTTTGGACCTCGTCTGGTTGTTGGCAACTTGCGAACTACCGCGTGTGCGATCTTCAGCTTATGAATGGATGCTGACGATCGCCCGTATTTTGCGCCAATCTCCGGCTCCGACATGGAGGTATTCATGAGATCATCCAACGCGGCTGCATGCCATGTTGTATTAGTGGTCATAAACGTTCTTCCTGTTTTCCGATCTGCCACCCGACAAGATCGGTTTAGATTATTATTCGCCCCTCACTACGGAGGTTCCTGGCCACTCCAAACCGTTGTCAAATCATTTGCTACAAACTCTCCCCTGAACAGATTCATGGTTTGTCCCCTAAACAGATGATCAAATCCGAGGGGGTGATCTCGATCTCAGGATCCATGATGCGGATGATCGAGCACGCAAGGAGTCGTCCCTTGGCGGTGAGAAAGGAAACCCTGCCTCGCCCGTCCGTGGGATCGTCCAAATTTTCAATAAGATTGAGAGCTGGGCGTTTTCCGTCCCAAGTCCATGTTGAAAGCAGCGTCTGGTGGCGACTAATAGCCGACTGAGACGCACCGAGGCGGCGGATCAGTTCCTTCCCCGAGACCCCTTGGTTAGTCGCGATGGTAAGGAAGACCTGGAATGATAACAGCGGCGCATCCGCGTAAAGACTCCGGAATTCCTCAACAGCGAACCTGATCCGGTTGAGACTATTATGTTCCAGTTTTGAAGGTCCGTCTTTTTTAGTTTTTGTTAAATGCACCCGCAAGCGGATGTAATTCACAATCACAATCAGAGGGATTAAGCCGTTGCTCCGGAACGAAAACTAGTTTCGACTTCAAGCAATCGGTTAAGTCGCCGCCATCTAAGGTCTTGAATTTGCAGTGTTACGTGTGCCATGCCCCCGCCTTGGTTAAAAATCCGTAACAATTATTTGTGCAGCCGGCTGATATCAGCGGGACAATTTAGATGCAATACCGGGTGGATATTTCAACCTTAGTTAGTACCCCGATCGTTACCATTGGTTAACGGCGGCGCGCGTCGTCAACATGTATGATGTCAAACATACACATTCAACACATATAATGTCCAGGACTATTTTCCTATTGTCGGGTCTTTTTATATCGTCCGACGATATGTGTGTATGACTCCGGTTCGGCGTAGCCCGCCTCCAGCAGCATACCAACAATCTTGTCTAGTTTCATGAACGCAGGCGCTGCTGCGGCCAAATTGTCATTCTCATAATAGAGATCTATTTCCGTCGACATCTCGTCGACCAGGTCCAAAATTGCTTTGGCCAGATCTTGATCGATAACTCGACTTGGTTGGATCATTCCTAAGTTTCCCTCAACTCGTTAGCCAGTGTGCAAGGCCGCACTCCTCTGCGCCATCGCAGACACCGTCTTCTTCTTTGTTCCGTGTGCCGGAAACCCTATTATGGCGCGTCTATCGTCTCCCCTGGCACAGACTCCGCACGCAAGACAGGTAGTGTCCATGTAGGTGGCAGGGCAGACCGCGATCCTTCTACCTTGAGGGGTAAACTTAGGAAGCGCATTCAGCCTTGCTCGGTATTCAGTTTTACTCTCCCCCGAGAGTTTCTGATACTCTGAGGGGAGAACTACCACAACATTGTGAGAATGTGATGCTAGCTCATCAGCATGCTCGACATTATTTGCGGACAGATTAACAGGAAAACCTAGAGTTTTAGCCAGAGCCAAAGCTTTTAGATTTTTCTCTGTCGGTGGTTTGTGAGTAAAAGCTATGACTGGGCGCCCTCTATTGGCCTTCGCGAGGCGAACCATTTGCTCTAAATCTATCTCATCTCCCTCACCAGGGAGGTCGCCAGCTTGCCCATAACGCCACATCTGACGCTTGGGTAGCGCTTGTATATCCTTGATGAAACTATCGAAATCCCCTCCGGTCTCGCCTCGGTCAACTTTTCCCCAAATCAATGACATGGGGCCATACTCAGCGTAGCATCCACCTAGGCCCTTAAGAGGGCAGACGTCTGGGCAGGTGCTTCGCGAGGAGGTCGAGGTGGGCATTGGGCCTAGCTTTCGATTTCGACTTATCCTTGTGAGGCTGTAACGCATTCTGATCCTTGGGCATAAAAAAACCCGCCTCAAAGAGGCGGGTGCGATGGGGGAGGAGAGTCCGGTGCTAGGAGTGGTGTCTCAGGAACTGCTTCAACCGGCGATAGCTTCGGAACTTCATCAGCTTTCCGGTCTTCACGTCTTTGAGAGCCCAGCCGTCCCAGCCGGTTCTTATGGGGAGACGCATTCGCCATACGTCCGTTTTCGGCACGAGCTCCCCCGTGCCTGGGGCGATGACGAAGATCATGAGACGAGATCCTTCATCAGCTGGTTGTCCGTGTGATCGCAAACCACATCCTCATCGTTCCCGTGAACAAGAAACACACCGCCGAGGCGGTTGTTGTCAGCGTCACGGAAGACGAGTTCCGTGGTGTCAGTTGCGGCGACCTCTTTGGTGATCGCCTCGTAGTCCACGGAACGGACCAAGGCCCACTCCTCGCCATCGTGGATGGAAATCTTGAAGCCCTTGTCGAGGGCTGCATGAATGATCTTGCTGACAATGTCGGCCTCAACCGGCGACATGTGCTCAGGAAATGCCATGGATTAGTCTTTTCGCGATGAGCAGCGTCCACTCGTTCTCGATCGGCTTGCCGGCCTCTAGTGCGATAATGCTCTGGTTGATTTGTTGCTCACCGTGGCGGTCACCGTGCGTGCGACGGGCGGCGGCAGCTGTGTGGAGCTCGGCCAAAAAGGCCGAGCAGTTGTGTTGCATTGCTCTCTGGATGAACGTCACAGGCCGAACCCGCCCACAGTGCCTACAGACGGCTTGATGGTCGGATCCTTGAAGTTGCGATATCCATAAAGCGGGATGTCACATTTGGCGTCGAACTTGCCGACTGGTGTCTGCCGAACACAATCATCGGCTGACTTATAGGGGTGGCCAGGGATCTGATGCTCACCCGGCTGCACGACGCTGTACGGAAGGGTTTGGCAGGAGGCGAGCAGGCCAGTCATTATGACCGCGCCGACTGAAATACGCATGGTGTGCCTTTCTGAAAAAGAAAAAGCCCGCCTCTGAGCGGGCTTTGGGTTGGAAGCGATTGTGGCCGGCGCTATTCCATGCCGAGGGCAGACATGTAGGTCTGGAGGATCGATTCCTCTTCCAGGCGCTCGTTGGCATCCTTCTTTCTGAGGCGGACGATCGTTTTCACCGCGGTCGTGTCGTAACCTCGGCCCTTCGCCTCGCCATACACATCCTTGATGTCGGACCCGATCGCGGCCTTTTCTTCCTCGAGGCGCTCGATCCGCTCGACGAACTGACGCAGCTCAGCTGCTGCTACATTTTCTACATCAGACATATTCTCTCCTTGGGTCATGCTTCTTGAAGTTCACCGAGCAGCCACTTTTCGAGTGCAAGCTGGCCGGCGTGGAGTCTGCAGTAAGGTTGGCTCCCGATCGTGAGTGTGCTTTCACGCTGACACCGGTCGGGATCGAACTGCGGGTGGTTTTTGAGGTGGCGACGGCGCCGCCACTCCTGGTCGTGGGTGGGAGGATCCACAGGCACGCAACATTGCGGTGTCGTGACCCGCTTCGGACGGATCTGGATTGGTTTGAGGGTGCTGATACTCACGAGCGGAATGTCAGCCAGGTTGGCCAGTGGGTTGCGCATGCTTTCCAGTCGCCCTCGTTCCAGCAGCGGAGGAATTCGAGCCCCTCGCAATAATCGTGCAGAGCGAACTGGATGGCGTGGATAGGGTCGAGCAGGCGATGACTGGTGCCTTCGGACTGGAGCTTGTTGAGCGTGAGGAAAGGATCCTCGTCCAAACGGATTTGGATCACCACTTTCATGACATCGTTGACGTCGACATCCTCTAGCCCACCGACACCATCACTGACGTCGCAAGCTTGCGAGTGAAACGTCATTGCCTTGAGCTGGTCGGTGAAACCGTTCTCGTCAGCATTGGCCAGTGCTTCTTTCACGAGCTCCTTAAGCTGTGAGCTGTGCATGTATCCTCCGGATTGATTGTGACTGTGCCGTAGAAGTCGGAGTAGAGATCACAGATCTTTCCACGGCGGTTGGCGCAGGTCCGACAGGTGCGACCGGTCTTCAGGTAGAAGTCCGTGAGGCATTTGTCGGCTGCTGCTTTTCGGAGATTGCGACGAGCCTTGCCCGTCTTCCTTCTGGCCAGCTGGCCAGGCCAGTACAATTCGCAGAGCTCCACCTCCTGGTCGAAGGTGAAGCCGTTGCTCAGCGTTTCCGCCATGACGTGTCACCTGCCATGATCGAGCCCAGTGGGTGGATCATGTCGACCACGGTGGCCAGCTTGTGCTTATCGATCGCGGCACGGACCTGGTCCGCGTTCTTGTAGGCGGACGGAAGCTCGGAGACATCCGGCCGGCCAGTATAGAAGCGAACGTCGAGACCCTTGGTCTCGCGCTCCATGATCTTTGCGATAGTCTCCGGAGTCAGATCCCCGATCTGGCCAAACTCCTCCTTCAGCCGGCGGATATGAGCCGTGCGGCTGAGGTTGCGGCCGGCGCCGTGTGGGGCGAAGCCGATAGCTTGATCGTTGTTGGCATGGCTGGCGATCAGGATCGGTTGCGCCATGTTGAGCGGGATCAGGGTCAGGCCCTCGTCGTCGATCGCGAAGCCGCCATAGCTCGGCGTGGCACCCTTCGCGTGATAGAAGAGGCCGTCTGATCTGCGGAAGATGAAGTTATGCTCGTTCCAGAACTGGTCCTGGATCGCGTTTCCGATTTCAAGACCGAGCTCGCGGTGGATCGCAGCATGGTTCAACTTCGTCCAATTGCGGACGATCTGCAAAGCCTGCCAATAATCAGTCCCAGTTTTGCTGTCGGCGGGGATCCACGCATTATGCAGGGGGACGCGGGGCGCGACGATCTTGGTGTGCCGCTCAGCCACGGCCTTGCCGCGCTTGTAAAGCTGAGCGCCGAGGCCGCGAGATCCGTGGTGGGTGACGACCGCCATCTCGCCAGTGCTCTGTAGCTGACCCACATAGAGGAAGTGGTTGCCGTCACCCTGAGTCATGAAGTGCTCAATCGCGTACTTCTCGAGTCCCTTCAGGAAGGGGTTATTTTCGAACTTCGCGATGAGATTGTTCAGCTCGGCATGATGCCATGCGGTGACTGGCCGTCCGCCAGGCCCGAAATGCGAGACCTTCATGGCCGCATCGAGCACCTTGCTGACGGGATCGTTCCGTTTGAAGACGGAGATGAACATCGAGCAGCAGATATCGGCCGAGTGGAAGCCTGGATGGATAGCATCCTTCGTGGCGACGACGCCCCCGACCGGAATCGTGCCGAGAGCTGAGCCCGAGGGGCAGGCATCCGGCATCACTGCGGCCCGCTCGATCGTCGGCGTCCGCAGCAGTGCGTCCATGTGGGTAAAAACCGCCGTCGCGTTCAGGAGCTCGTCGTCGGAGTCGGGTTCGAGGAACTTGGCGAACGGGAGAGAGTTGGTGCGGACGGCGATTTCGGGTACAGGCGCGGGAGCGGTTTTCATGATGTTGAAACGGATGAATTCCGGCCCTGCTCCCTGCTCCCACAGAAGCTGCGCATAGCGCAGAGCAGGCCCGAATTCGGGGCCTTTCGGGAAACCCCATTCAAGAAGTGTATGTCCAGTGATCAATTTTAGTCCTCGTCTTCGTTCACCGGTAGGCCGGCCTCTTTGTTGCTCACCCAGACCCAGGCCATCACGAATGCTCCATCGTCTCCGCGAGAGAGAACAGTGTCGCCGTCGACCTCGACCTCATCGCTGGTGTCGACCGCGTTGATGAAGGCATCGTGGTCAGGATCGCGGCCCTTGTTCAGTTCGTCGAGGATCGCCTGAACTTTCGGTCGGCCGATCTCGTCAACATGATGGGGATCGACGACCTCACGATGGAGGAGCTCGGTCAGGAAACCGGCCTGGTTGTCGTCAAGCCGCAGCCACATGGATGCCTCCTTTCGGAACTGCGACAAGGTCAGTCGCCGGAACCGTGCCATGCTTTCCGTGGTCAAATTTGACCCAGACCGAGCCTTCGCTGTTCGCGATGACGGTCCCCTCGACGGGTTTCCTGTCGACGCTGGACTTGGTGCTGACTCGCTCGCCGGCTTCAAAGAATGGGGTGACCATGGTGAGGAGCTGAGGATCGAGGAAGAGGTTCGCGGCATGGGATCCGGTGACTGACAGCGACACCTGTCCATCCAGGACGTTGTTGAGGCCCGTGTCATAGTGAGTGTTGACGACGGCGAGGATGGAGACGATGTCTCCCTTGCGGTATTTCTGGGTCATGCAGGATCCTTCTGGACAAGAGTTCGCATCAGCGTCAGCAGCTCGGACTGAGTGAAGAGGTAAAGCGTGCAGTTGTCGTCTCGGGCGACCTCGGTGATCTGGTCGATGGCCTCGAGGAGGTAGCCGTCTGCATCGCTGTCGACGTATTCATCGGCGGGCGTCAGCTTCTCAGTCGCCTCGCAGAGCATCCGGAACCATCCGCTCGGCAGCTGCGGACTTTCGGCCGGAACGTAGACACATGTCGGGAGAACCTCATCGATCTTCTCGAAAGGCGGATTGCCCTCCATCAAACCAGTCAGAACGACTTCCTTGAGGTTTAGCCGATCACGAATGATCAGTTCGAAGTCGCCCTTCTGATAGGATGCGAAACCAATTTGTAGTTGGGTCATGATTGTCCTCTTGATCAAAGCGTGACGCCGAGAGACGGCGCGACGGCGAGTGGTAAACCTGAGATTTTGGAGAGCTCCGCCGCGACGGCTCGAACGTCATCGAGCGTGGTGCAATCTGTGATCGCGTCAGCGAGCGAAATGCCCTGTCGTTTCGGTGTTCTTCCGTAGACTGTGAAGAACTCGGATTGAGCAAGGGATTGGTTGCCGAGGATGTAAGTCTCGCCCTGTGGGCCACGACCCTCGTTGGCGTCCCGACATCCAGCAATCTCGAGTGAGATCCATTGGCTCCAGTCGGGTTCGGCGGCATCAGTTTGGCAATTATAAAGCTTAGTGTCGGGCATCCGCGATCCTCGTGGCTAAACGGAAAAGGCCACCCGAAGGTGGCCTAGCGTGATTTCCAGCGCTGGAACCGTCGACCGGCTGAGAAGACGACGCCGGTCCAGCAGAGCCCGAGGACGAGCTCGGGCAGGTTGTTGAAGAATGCTGCGACGATCATGAGCCGAAGTTCGATACGATCCCGCCGCGAGCCTTCATCACGGTGCGGATGAAGGTCTTGAGCGTGGCTTGGTCGGTAACGGCCGACTTGTTGATGTAGACCTTGGCCGTCCATGACAGCGTCGAGACCTTGCTCCAGTAGTTGAAGCTCTTCGGATACGTGCCGCCGGGGATCTTGGCGTAAGTATAGAGAGGCTTGCCCTCCGGATCGGTTGCGTTGTCGAAGTCACGGTCGTTCACGCCAACCAATGAAAGGCCACTGCCGTAGAGTTCGTCGGCCGTGCTGACCACGGAGTTTCGGAGAGCCGCCGGCACCAACATGCAGGTCGTCTGGTTGTTATTGACCGCCGATAGTGCCAGTTCGCCGGCCTCATCCGTCTGGCGGACAGGTGCATAGCTGTTGTCCTGGGCGACCAAGTTCTGCCAGATCAGCCAGGCGCCAGAACCTCGATCGCCCAGTGCGATCGACCATTTCTGTGGGTTGCTGTCGAGGTCTCCGACGTCACCGACTCCTGACTCCTTGGCGCAGAGGGCATGAAGGTATTCGCGGAAGAGTTCAGCCACCGGGGTGAACTTGAGGGCATTCGCCGGCTCGGTTCGCTTAAGGTAGGCAAGACCGTCCGGTTGGGCGATCATCGCATCGCACTTTCCGTCGAGCGACATCTTGATGTTGCCCCAGGTGCCGCCCGTGTCCTTGATGACCTGGACATCGAGACCGCTTCCGCGGGCTTCGGCCGCGATCATGTCACCGGCCTGGGCATAGGGCTGGTCCGCGGCTCCAGTGCAAAGTGTGATCGTTGCGGCATGAGCAGGCACGGCTAGAAACAGCGCCGCGATGGCGCCGAGCAAAAACTTCTTCATGTTTTCTCCGATGAGATTTGGTTGCGGTTTGGAAATAGGCGCTCCCCTGCAGGGGAGGCAATTGGCGATCGGCGGGAGTAAGCGGTACTCTCAAAGAAAAGGCCCGCACTAGGCGGGCCTGGTTACAACGGTCCTAAATCAATAGGTTCCAAGCGGCTCACCTCCTCTCCGAGTGCTTAACTCTCTATAATAGCAAGAATTCAGTCGGATGCGTCGGAATCTGCCTCGGGAACGAGCTGATCGAAGGTCCACCCTTCGCCATCGTCGTCGACGAATACAGTTTGGCCATCACCATGGTGCGATTCTTGGGTATCCCAATGGACTTCAGAGCCACCCGCGAAAACCGGGGTGCCGTCATCCTTGATCCCACTAATGCGGGCTGTCACGAACACATGCTCCGAGGTTCCGATGATGGGTGAGCCGTTTGGGGAGCGATAAGTCTTCATCGCTTGGCCTTCTCCATTTCCCGCTGGACCTGCTCCAGCTGTTTGAGTTTTCCGGTATTGTGGCGGTTGCGGCAGATCACCATCGCGTTCTCGCGGTGCTCTGGCGTCATGTCGTACATGTTGAGCGTCCGCCCATCGGCAGTGCGCCACATGAAGTCTCCCGCTCCCGACTGATAGGTCCGCCGTTTGCGGCTCGGTTTGTGATCGGGAGGAAAGAGGTCGTTGAAGAGGGCCTGCAATCCATTAGACACTTTCGAGATCCCCCCGATTGATATAGCGGCCGACACGGAACCGGCCCCGATCATCCTTGTGGATGAAGAGACGTTCCATCGAGAGTGCCATTTGGATTTCATTCAGTTCGCGGACGGCTGCGGTCGCTCGGCCGATCGTGCTTTCACGGCGGCGCTTGGCCCGCATCTGGCGGACGACCGGCTGGACGTCCTCGATTTCCTTCCAGGCTTTGACGAGCCCACCCATTCGCTGCACGTCACCCTTGGTCAGGTATAGGAATTGACTTTCGGTGACCCCATGCTTCTTGAGGAGGTTCGAGGTTTTGACGCTCAGCTCGAGCGTGTCGATGAATTCAGTCATAGGCACCCCGAATAGTAGTCCCGCCACGCTTCGGCGGTATCCTCGTCGTTTTCGATCGCGCAGGGCTCGCAGATGAAAGCCCCGTCGTAAGCCGAATAGGCCGGCCGCTCGTTCGTCAGCCAGCACCAATCCCCACACCGCCAGCAGTACCCGGGTCTCGGCATCCAGAACCAGAATTTGGGGGTGAACAGGCATCGCCAGTTACGTTTGATGTACCACCATTGGCGGTACCTTATGTCGTGCCAGGCTCTGGTCACCCTTTCAGCGCCTCGTTCACGGCCTGGATCCGTGCATTGAGCTTCTCGTTGACCCGGCGGTCGATCTCAGCGTCGAGGAGACGCTCGAGCCGGTTCTCGACACGGCGGTCGATCGCCTCCGGATCGAGCGCTTCCTGCAGTTTTTTCTCGACAACCGCCTGGTAAGCTTGGGCGACGCCCGTAGTCGCCTCATTGATTATCCGGTCTTTCGCCCGATCAACCTGAGTGTCGATCAGTGTGCGAGCCTCGGCTGTCAGAGAGGCGCCATATCCCCACTGCTTCGGCCGGTTGATGAGTGCAGCATCGAGCGCCCGATTAATGAGGGTCACCATGTCCTGATCTTCCTGCAAGGCCGCGATAACCTTGGCGAACAGCTCGGGGTTAGCCTTGCTGATAATGCGGTCGGAGTCTTTCCGGAAGAAGCGTCGAGCGACTTCAGAGACGACTGCGGCGCTAAGGTCCAGCTGGGTCTGAGGATCGCTATCGATGAGCGCTTTGAGGGCGACGCGGTCTAGGGTAATTCTCAAGTTGGGTTTCCTTTCTCAATGATGGTGATGGCCTCGAGCAGATCAGCGGCATACTGCCGATCGCGCTTGGCGCCGTTGCGGTGGTCGAGATGCATCCGCACAGCGTAGGTATTGTGGGCGCCCTCCCCTGCTTCGAAGAGATCCATCTGGCCCCTCAGGGCTTCCGCGACAGCTTCGTTATTCATGGCGCAGGCCGTGTCTTCGGCGGCTCGCTTTCGGAGGCGTTCGATGAGGGTCATTTATTGGCCAACCCCAGCAATGCCGACGAAAGTCGGCAGCGCGACCGCGAGAAATGCCAGGAAGAGGATGGCTCGCGTGTTGATCACGTTGGCAATATGCTGACTTTCGCCCAGATTGACGACGCGGGCATAGTTGACCCGTTTGTAATGGAGCAGGTTCCAGAGGAACGATCGGTCATACTGATAGCGGCCTTCTTGCCAGTCGTTGGGCTTCATGCGGCCTCCTTGGCCAGCTGGTTGTGAGCGTCAAGGTGGGACATCAGGCTGTCCTCGGGGATCGCCGTCAGGTTCGGATGTCCCGGCCAGCCGTCGTCGGCTTGGCGGGGCAATCGCACAAAGAATCCTGGCTCAGGAAAATCGACGCGGCATAGGGTTGGGAAAAAGACGCGGTTTCCGCTATGGACGCGGGATCGCAACCAGCCGAATTTCTCGACGAGGTCGTTAGCTGACGGGAGGCGTGCTGTGCACTCGAATTCGACCTGAAGAGCCTTGCCGTTCTTGGATCCGCGGTGCGGAATCTTCTCCTCGACCCACTTGCCAGCCTTAAATTCCTTGCCTCCGGTGCCTCGGTATCCAGCCGGTGGTGTTTGGTCGGCGTCGAAGAACAGGGATCTGACGCGACCGTCGAATCCCTGTCGGTATGCAAGGGCGCCCCGCTCCTTCATGAAGGTGAAGTGGGTTTCCTGGATACGTTCGAATTCATCGAAATGAGCTTTGGCCACGGCTACGCCGTCGCCCACGACCTGGTAGGTCGTCACGAAAACATCGGACATCTTGTTTCTCTTGGATTTGGGGGTTATATTCTTGGAGTGAGAGATGGAGCGCTAACTCCACCTCCCATTTGCTTACGTAAAGAATTGAACCCGCACGGTCATTGACCAGCTCGTGCGGGTTTTCTTTATCGCAAGCGTGACACTAAATGGTAGAAACCACATAGTTCACCTCCAGTTTGAGGGCCAGGCCTTGCCTGGTCAGGGTGGCCTATCCGCCCTGATGCACCTGCTGGTGCGGTGCGTCTGCTTCGGCCCTCAAAGACTCATGGACCAGTTCTAGCTCATCCGGCGAGACACTGTCGAGGTGCTCGTGGTCGATGGTCATCATCGGCGACAGGCTCAGCTTCGGGAGATATGGGTCGAGAATTTCACGACCGCTGATGCGAACGGTATCATCATCGTCTCGATCAGTTTTCCAATCGTTCGTGTCGACCTCAAGGCAGGCACCTCGCAGGTTGAGCCTGGCCTTCCGCAGCGCCGCTTTGGGCGTGTCCGCCTTGATATAGGCTGTGGCCCAGATTTTTACGTCGACTGAATAGACGTTGGTCATGCGGCTCCTTTCAAATGATAACGGGCGACGGTGGCTTTGGCGTTGTCCATCATGGCCGGATCGTCTTGGTGGCGGATGCCGGTGAAGATGTAGGCCAGCGCCCAGTCGCGGTCTTCCTCGAGCATGAAGAACTTGATGGCGTCGACGCGGGCATCCCAATGGATTTTGAAACCGCTTGTTCGATATGGATGCATGAAGCGGGTGCGCCGACCCCACCGATAGAGCGTGCCTTCTTCCAGATCGATATAGGGATTGAGCGCAAGGAGCTCTTCATCGGTCAGGCATCGGACGTCGATGACGAAGCCACCGTGTCCGGAGCAGGAAAAGTAGAAGGCGCCCGGGCGGTTGGTACGGTAGCTGTGCGTCCCTCCCCTCCCCCACCTCGACTCGGCAATCGACCGCGCCTGGCTGTGGTTCAGCAAGTTTGACTCCTTTCTAGGTTTGGAACAGAATGGGAACATGCGACACCGAAAAGGCATCACTCTCGGCCGACCCACACGGTCAGGCGACACGGTATACCTGGGACCACTGCTGGATCCGGTGCATACGACGTTGGACGATATTCCCGAATACAATGCGATCGGCGCGCAGTGTTCGAAGTGCGACCGCGAGGGTTGGATCAATCGGTGGGATATTTCGGGAAAGTGGGGGTCGCAAACCTATCTCGGTTCACTGACCCAGCGCCTCAGATGCAGAGGCTGCGGAAACCGCGGTGGGAACAAATGGATCCTCGGGCAGCTTCCGCGTTGACGTGCGTTAACGCAAATGCGTCAATGAGGTCAGAGCCGAAACGTGGAATGCGGCCTCAATTCGCCCTACAAAATTCTCGAGGACAGAGTAGGTCTCACGGATGTATTCAACAGTGAAGACTTCTAACTGCTGACCTTCGGTGTTGCGGCCATTTCGGTGAACGCAATCATGTCGATAGCTAACGGCCTGTGCTAGCCGAGAATATTCGTCTTTATCAGCGATGACCCTCAACTGAAGCGCGTGCCAGTAAAGGTTATCGACACGCGGTAGGTTGTGATAGACGATGGACCGAAGGAACGCGTTAACACGCTCGGTCACAAGATTTGGATTCGCCGCGATCTCAGACAGCTCAAATTTCATCGCTTTGAGTTCGCGGTCCTCTTTAATGAGAGCTTCGAGGGCCGTCTTGTCGACGGCGACCCTATGCATGAGGGTATCCGCGAGATAAGCCTCCATCGCAGCTATCAATGATGAAAAAAGCATACGATTGAGGAGTGATCCCCCGTTAGAGTCTCCGTGTCTGTCCAGGTGTCTGTCGATATCCCGCAGAGCCATTTGAAACACCCCGAATGGGTCCGTCGCTGGTTCTGCTTCAAGCCATTCTTCTGGGGGCCAGAATTCGGGGTCATCCGCTTCAATCGCCAGCTCGGGGAAATCCGTTAACTTCACTGAGCAGACTTCATTCGCAAGGAACACGTAAGCGTCGAACGTCGATTCACACGCGTGGCAGGTAACCACGCTATGTCCCTCGGAGCTTAGGTCGACAAAGTGCTCAGCGGCCCCCCATTCAGGTTCTGGGATAACAACTCGATCGTGGGTCGTCTTTTTACATCTCGGACATATAAAGGCGACATGTGTGACGAATTGTTGCTCCATCAGACCCCTGCCCGATCCATAAGTTCCTTCAGGGCTTCCGGATAGGAAAGCCGGTTCTCCATCGCCCACGACACGAACCGATTATAGGTCGAGATCGGTGGGCGAATGTTGAGGTTGGCGCTCGGCTCGGCTTCCTTGCGGCGGACGATCTTCTGGACCGGTTCGCGGCTCACGAAGCCCTGCTTCTCGGCTACCTCATCGATCCGCCGGTCGGGGATCTGAGAGACCTCGGAGGTGTCGGGCTTGATGTTGCTCAGTTTGCTGCCAAAACCTAGATTTTTCCCGTTCATGCGGCCTTCTCCTTCTGGGCGACCAGCTCGACGAGCTCTTCAGCCAGCCGCAGGGCATTCTCGCGAGCTTGGGGCAGACCATTGACCTCGGCTGGGTCAAGCTCGTCCAGATCCAGCTGGTGATAGAAGAGCGATTTATAGGCCGCTCGTTCGTTCAAGTGGTTGGCGAACTGGGGGATATCCCCTCCCCTCAACTGGGCCAGGATAGCTTTTTCCAGCTTCGTGGCGATGGCCGGCGAGGTTCGAGTGAAAAGGATCCGATACGGGATCGTCTTCTCGAACGCCTGCTCTTCTTCTTGAATCAGGCGGATTGCCTTCGCTGCCAGCTCGGCGTCGGTCGGGCTGGCCTGAATTGGAATGACTGCCAGGTGGGCTCTCGCGAGCGCTCGCGACATCAATCGGCTCGCGGTGCCTTCCAAGTCGACGAAAACGAACTGATATTCCTTGCGGTAAGTGTCGAGCTTCGATGTCACGTTGCTCTCGTTCACCTCGCCGTCGACGATAACCTTGCTCTTGGAGGCGCCGCTGCGCCATCCTGTGATCGGCTGATTCGGATCGCAGTCGAGGATGATCACGCTGGCGCCCTGAGCCGCGAGGGTCGATGCGAGAACGAGAGTTGCCGTTGATTTCCCGGCCCCACCCTTGGGGTTTGCCACAGTAATGACGGGCATGTGCGTCCTTCCTGATTAACGATGTAGCGTGATGATGCATGTCAATGCTTTATGGGACGTTAACATGCATCAGGAAGCTTCACAACGCATTTGCGTCAACGTGGATGCGTCAAGATTGACGCACTAGCTTTATCGTGCATCAGGACTCAACACCTCCTCCATATCGGCACTCCTTTAGTGTTCAGGGGGCCCAATTTGCCCTAAGCAACTTTACGATGTATGTGCGCAAACGCGTATTTGCGCACCAACTGCAAACCTGTCTGGCCAAACGCCAAAATTGGATGGAGAAATCAGAGAATGCCAACAATCGATCTGAGTCGAGTGAAAGAGGTAACTGAAACCACTCTTAAGCAGACCGTAAACGACCTCCTTAAGCAGGGTTGGGTTTTGATCGATACAGCATCGGGCGTCGATGAGTCGAATTACCCACTGATCAAATACTCATTGGGTAAGGTCTAACGCAAGGCGCCTCCGGGGATTACCGAGACAAGCCTCATCACGCGCGCCTACCCGTCTATCTGTGCCCCTTTAGTGTTCAGGTGCCGATATGATCAAGAACCGCCGACTTACCACCGGTGGTTCTTTGTGTCTTGACATGCGTCAACGCTGCTGCGTCATGATTGACGCATGGCCTTTTTCACGCGTCCCCGATTGTGGGTTGGTTGCAAACCAGCTATCAAATTTCGCGTCAAATCGGGGCCCACAAGCACAATGAGCGAATTTCTCGTCACCAATCCATTCGGAGTGATAATACTCGCGCTCATTGGAATGCTAATATATGACGGCATCAAGAGAATTGTGCCCCTCCTGTTCGAGCGCGACGAACAAGCGGAGCTTGTCCAAGAAGTAAATCGTATAGATTCTGCCTTTTCGGACTATGAATCGAACCTACACACGATACGAATGGCACGTTATGCCATGGTAGTGATCGCGCATCTTGTCATGGTAACAATCTTGCTTTCATCGTATTATAGTTCGGCGTTTGGAGGCGGCGATATTGTAATCTATGGCCACACAATTGGTGCGCCACAGCGGTTAGCAGTGGCGGCTCTAATGGTCCTCACTGTAATTCGCCTCAGCATCGCTGTCAGACGCACCAATAGATACAGCTCGCTCCTGTTGGACCGCAAAAAGACGAGAGCGCTGATTACATCGCTGCAGAGCAAGGCTGTGCATCTGAAATATGATAAGGTCGATTTTGACACCTTCTTCAGGAGGAACGAGCTCATCGCGGCCAAACGAAACGGAATGGGTACAAGACAGGACAGAACTGACGCGCGTTAACGCGGATGCGTCAATGAACGGTACCGAATAAATACGGAGTCCGACCCATCATCTGGTCCATAAAGTCGGCGGGAGGTGCTCCGTTCTCGAGCAGGTATCGAATCCGCTTCGCGGCGCCGGCCGGTGTGTTGTCGACGAAAGCCCAGCTCCCACCGAAACACCACGCCCAGCCTTCACGACAGAACTCCAGGCCGAAAGCCCGCTCACCGTATTCGTGCCACGCACGTTCCGATGGCAAGACGGGGATGCCAGACCCTGGGCCGGATCCGACCGCACAGGCAACAGTCGCACACTCGTGAACCTGAGGGTCGAGACTTTCACCGTGTTTGTCCCGCGCGAACGCATCCATGTCGAACTTCGACTGAGGAACGGTGTCGAGGAAGGCGGCGAGCCTCGTCAAATTCTCAGCATTCACTGGCAGTAGCTCCTAATTATGTCCGTCTCAGCCCAGTGGGCGCTCCGATGCACACCGCGGTTGATGACGTGGATTGTTTCGAACGTCAGCCAGATGGTGCAATCGCAGAACTCGAACTGCAGATCGTTCACCTCGGCCCAACGGATGTGGAGGAGGGGAGGGAGGGCATGAGGTTCACAGAACCCGATCCCCTCCAGCCAAATCCTACCGATCTTGCTGACCGTGAAGTTCGGTTCAGGCTGCGACGTCTCCATACATCTCCTCGATCGTTCGTTGGAAATCGTCGACGGTGAGTCCCATCGCCTCGAGGATGTCGGCCGCGACCCCCGGGTGGTCGTAGCAGAGGCTGTAGAGCGTGACCTTTTTCTGGGTATTGTGCCTGTGATAGGAACCACCGAAACCACTCCAGAAGCTGTCGTCGTAGAAGTTCTCCCTTTCTTGCTTGGGCTCGCGCTTCACCACCAGTTTTGACCAGTCGACCTGGAGGAGGGTGTCCCGCAGAGCCATAAGAAAAGGGATGTCTTGTCGTTCATCCCGGCTGTGCTGCTTGAAATAACCCACCGACAGGTTGGTGCATTCAGCCACGAGGTGGGCATATTCCACCGTGTCCGTGTAAACCCCACCATCGCAGGGTTCGAAGCTGCCACCGAGTTGGTCCGCCAGTGACCAGGCGAATTCAACCGACGCGGTTTCTCGGCCCATTTGGTGGGTGATCACGTCGCTGTAGCCCATACGGTCGAAGGCTATCGCGATGTCTATGTCCTTGAAGAAGTCAGGGTTCCCCTTGGCAAGGTTGCGGGAGCCGACGCATCCGCTTTCCTCGGCATGGTGGACGACATAGACACCCGGGATCCCGGCCTCGATCATCTGTAACATGAGCCAGACACCGGCGGTGTCGTCAGCGCCGAGGCAATTCGACGACGATTGAGTCAGGAACTGGCCGTCGAACTTCAACGACTGGTTCATGCCCCCCTTGCGGTGGACCGTGTCCATGTGGCTCGAGAAGAGGATCCGCGGATTATCCCCAATGGTCAGGACCAGGTTCAGGTACTCATCCCGAGTGAAGGCCGAGAGGTAGTTCTTGACGAACGCATCCTCGGTTTTGCTTCCGCTCGGTCGCTGGTACGAGAACATTTTGTAGAGGGTCTTATCCATTATGCTGCTTCCTGTACGGGGAGGGTAGGTGCGAGCAGAGTGAGCTCGTGGTCCGCGAGATATTCTTGGAAGGCTTCGTCATTCGCGAAGTTATCCATATTCACCGAGGTGCCATTGCTCAGTTTTACTTCGCCAGAACCATCGTCGACGTACCACTCTTCTTGATATGAGCAGTAATAGCCGTTCGCTTGGACGTAAGTCGGATGGTAGGTGTCTTGGTTTGCATCGACGACGGGTGTCACTTCCGACCGCAGGTACCAAACGCGATCGCCGTCGCACTGGAACCAATAGGTGCTGTTTTCGACGAAGCTCTGCGAGTACGAGCCTTCATCCGTCGTATCGGTCGACGCCAGGTTGTGGTTGTGATGGTATTCGCTCGATCCGTCGCAATAGAAGTAGTAGTTATCAAGGCAGCTCGAGCAGACATGCACGTCGCGGCTGTCCACCCAGTTGGTCTCATCTTCGTTGAGACCAGTGTTGCAGTCGTAGCAGCGATATTCATAACGACGGCTGGCTATACCGCTGGTGTTGCCGAGAGGAATCCGCCCCTGACCCAGGATGAGGTATTCGCCATCGTCTTCTGCCCAATCGGCACAATCGACGTACGGAACGACATATCTACTATTCTGGTCCTCGTCGAAGATACGCTGGATCCTGGCCCCCTTGAACTCAGAGGCGTATCCAGGAACAAAGCCCTCAGCCTTGAGGGCCGCTACCAGCCGAGATTCATCACCATAATACTTGGGGTAGTAGATCTTGCGCTCGGGCCATACGAGGCATCGGCCGTCAGGTACATCGATCGAACCTATGTAAGCGATGCCCAAGTCAGGGCCGGCATAAACACGGGTCGGATGCTCGGAGCCTTGATAGCCGTCGTCACCAAAGTGCATGCAAGAGCCAAGGTGGCGGGCCTTGTAGATCGCTTCGATCTCGTCTGCATCTTGAGTGACCTTGACCGCGCGTGTCTCCACATGGTTCGACCACTCAAGGCCAAGCTCATGGATTTCGGCTTCGGAAAGAATATCTCCAAAGAATTTCTTCAGAAACCTTCCTGGCTTGATCGGTGTCAGAATATTCCGCCGACGCTTGTCGCGGTTCTGATAATAGGCGACAGCACCTTTGACCGTCTCGCTCTGCCGCGGCAGAAGCTCTACCCACCGCAGGAGGTTGTCCTTATACCAGCTGTGATTGATCCAAGGGTTCTCTTCGAATGCCAGCTTCACATCACCGTAGTGGAAGTCGTGGCTATCGCGATCGTCCATTGGGCGCAGGACATGGACAGCTCGACACCACTCACCTCCGAAGCCATAAGCAAGGTCCTCAAGCGAGGTATGTGCTGCCCGATAATACTCGAGGCCCCCGTCATTTCGCAGATACATGATTGTCCGATGGACGCACGTCTTCGAGAACTCTGTGTCGAACATGTATCCGTCGCCTGGTTTGGTGACGGTGATAAGATCATTCCAACGCTCGATATCTTCAGGCAGCACGGGGCTAGCCGGCTGAACGTCAGCAGGAGTGGCGGTCATAGCGATGTCCTTGGATGTTAAAGGGTTCTGGTCATTTGCCAGAGGTCGCGGAAGTGCGACCGCATGGTCTGCACGTCTTCATCGGATCGATACGGGACGACCACGGTGACGTGAGAGGGCGCGTGGGCCTCGATCGAGGCGAGCCCTGGATACGTGCCGGCGGTGAGGTAGACGGTCGGCATGTGATGCTTGGTGTGAAAGGCGATGAAGATTTGGGGTCTACCATCGCGGACCCTGTATTTCAGCATCTCGGTGTTGAAGAGATCCTGATGTTTGCGCGTCTCAGCGAGGAGGGCAGGGTCTACCTTCCCGAACGGCGTGCCGTCACTGGTGACGTGCATCGGTTTGGGCGAACCCAATTGCCCGATCCCACATCTCGAGCACTTCGGCGTGGGTGCGGTTGTCGTTGAAGCTCATCGCGCTGCGGCTGAGACCACTGGCACGATCCAGGTACTTCTTCACCTCGTATTTCAGATCGAGTTCGCCTCGGCCGACCACCTTGTGGATTGCTCCGATCGTGCAGAAGCAGACGGCGTTTGCATCACAGGGTGAAGAGGTAGGTTGGCCGTTCTTGTCGCGGGCGAGAGTCCGCTGTGTCCAGTGTTTCGGATCGTCCAGCAATTCGCGACCGCCGATGAGCACTTCAAGTGGCGTCATGGATCGGGCCTTTCGGGAGTTGATAATCCTCGATCTCGTCGAACTCGCTGAGATCGTAGAGGAAGGGTGGAGGGCGCTCGGAGTCCTGGTCTTCTTCCATCAGCCATCCCGCGTGAGGCTGTACTCACACCACAGGTCCCAATTGAACTGGCCTACCTGGAAGACGCCGAGATCCCTACCGTCGCGGCGGATACGGACGGTGGAGCAATTGTCGACATTACGGGGCTTGGACCCATAGGCGTTATGCCAGTGGGTGGCGTCCGACGACTGATTTTGGGGGCTGTCGTCGGACGCTGCACTAACCGGCTCGTGGGTGGCGTACGGACCGGCGTGCCCCACAGTAGCACCTACCGTAGGTTTAAGTGAGCTACCTGTTTGGGTTGGTATGCTGGACACGGGCGATCTCCTTGGCTTGTTCCCACACGGCCATCACCTCGGCGTGGGTGTGCGTGTCGTTGAAGTCGATGATGTTGCCGCCGGCGAGATTGTCGAGAATGTCGCTCGCATCGCAGTACACATCGTGGGAGGCACCAACGGGTCGGCCGAGTGCACCGATACTGCAGAAGCAGGCGGCGGACTTGTTGCGGGTCGTAACCGGCTGGCCGATATGATCGCGGGCGCAGGCACCCTGGGTCCAGTTATTCGGATCGAGGATCAGGCCCTGGGCGGCGGTGAGGAGCTCAAGCGTGTTCATCCTGCTGCAAGCTCCAGTGCCCGGTCCCACGCTGCCATGACTTCGTCATGAGTGTGGCTGTCATTGAAGGTGATGATGGTTGCGCGGCCGACACCACCCATCGCGAGGGCCAGGAGCTTTGCAGCGGCGTAGTCGTGGCCTACTCGCTGAAGTGCACCGGCACTACAGAAGCAGACTCCACGAGTGTCCGTCGCCGTGCGCAGTGCCATGCCATCGCTTGTTCGAGCGTAGGCGTCGGTGGTCCAGTTTTTCGGGTCGCGGATCAGATTTTGGGCACGGGTCAGCAATTCGTGGACATGGTTTGTCACGATCGTCATCCTCAAATTTTAGGGGTAGGGGTTAGAAGGAGGTGGTCACGTTCTCAACCACGACCCCGAATTCACGGCTGGTTCCATCGTCCTTGCTCCAGACACAGTCGATGTATCCTGTGATGGTCACGGGGATCCGCAGTTCGGGAGGGCATTCGCCCCTTATGGGTCGCGGTTCAAAATGGTTCGTCAAGCGCTGACGACCATTTTTGACATCGAGGACTGCGAAGTTGGATGTGATTTTCATATCAGCTCCAGAATGATCTCTTTCAGATCGTGGATCGTGGTTGCGGAGTGGAGGCGGCGGATGCGGTCCTCACGCAGGACGATGCGTTTTGCCTCTTCGATCCCAATTTGGCGTTCGTCTCGCAGCGCTCGGATACGGGCGGCGAAGTCAGCCGAGCTGGTCATGGCTTGCTCCGTGGCTGGTCAGGGGGGATCCAAACCATGTCCTCGATCCGAGCGTCTCGCCACTCGGTTACGGCGACCGGAATGGGCTTGAGCAGCTCAGTATTAGTGACGAGGTCGGTCGTCTCCACTTGGAGGATAAGACGGGCATGGCGGAGGAAAGGCTTGTAGGCGCGATGTCGCGTCCTGCCGGACAGGTTTTCAGACATTTGGATCTCGGTTTGTGGATCTGGATCTGGTTCGCGGATCGGTGAAATGATGGACGGCAATCCGGCTGATCCATCGGATGAAATCGTCGTAGGGTAGGGTGCCCTTGGCGACATTGCAGGTTCCACAGCACGGGACGACGTTATCAAGCAAGTAACCTTTTGAGTTATCTACTCGATCAATGCCGTTGTACTTGAAATCTGGCGACTTAGTCTTATTGTTGCGGTAGGTATTTCCACCGCGGTCCCCACAATAGTGACAAGCCGATCGAAGCAATCGCTCAGCCTGAGCCTTAGTTAGACCCCAATCGTAGCCACGTTCGTGCGCGCTCCTTTGGAAGCGATCAATCAACGTGGCCACGGCGGATGCGTTATTGGGCTTCAGGAATCGTTTCTGGAGGCTTTCGCTTCGAAAACAACCGCAACTGAGGGTGTTGCCATTCTTAAGGAGTGAGCCAATGTATGAATTGGTGGTCCCGCAGAGGCACTTACACAGATACATCCTGGCTTGACGACTGCTCTTGTGTGAATATCGGAGCACGGTCAGGCGACCGAACACAGCGCCTGGTTTAATCTCTGATTGAGCAAACCGAAGACAACCACAACTTAGAGACTTCCCAGCCTTGAGGTTGTTCTCGAGCACAGGCTTCTCGGTTCCACATACGCACCGACATAGATGATACTTTTGGGAACGGGCATCGCGTGTGGATGAGAGAACGGTCCAATTTCCGATCGTCTGCCCAATCATGAATGCACCATATGCCCATGGTGCGTGAACCGACCCTCTGCTGCCATCTGCAAGCCCTTGGCCCAGATCGAGAGGATCTCGATGTGAGTTGCGGCGTCGTTGATCCGCGTGATGTTCTCGCGCCGGACGTTGGCAGCTGCAGCAAGAACCCGCTGGGCTGGGATCAGGATCCGAGGATTTCGGTTCGTCACACGCTCCAACGCGCCGAGCATGTCGAAGCGTATGGCTCTTGGATCGAAGATCTCGACAGGATTGCCCTGGGCGTCCTGTGCAAGTTGACCTCGGCACCACTGTTCGGGGTTCCGGATCAGGTTCAAAGCTGAGATTAGCACGTCGAGGATGGTGGGCATGACGCTTCCATGTCAGGTTCGGGTTCGGATGCTGGTTCGTTGACTCAGGGCGAGTCACCAGCGCGGTTTCGAGGGTAGGCGAGGGGATTGCACCATGGTGGGATTGGAGGCGCTCAGGGGCGATTTATGCCAGCGGTGTGGTTTTGGTTTCCCAAAATTGGCACCCACTCAGTTCCCTTATTCATTCTCAGTATCTGTTACTCAGTTTTCTCTTTCTCCCCTGAACTTAGAGAGAGAGGAAGAGAAAGAATATAAAACGCACACGTCACACATTCAGCAAAAACTGAGTACGTGATACTCATGTTTGCCACACCACACTGGTTGGTATGACGAGCCCGAGCCCGATCCGGAGCCGGAACCGACGAACCAAAACCCCCAAAATCCGACCTAAGTCGAAATTCCGGTCCATTACATTTGAGGTTCGCGGCTCCGGATCGGATCAGATCCGGATTACAGTGCCAGCTCACCAAACCGGCGAACCTGTTTGGCGACCCGACGCTCCCGGGACTTGCGGACCCGAGGCTGGAATTTCGTGACTGTGTGATAGGCGATCCCCTGCCTGGTCAACCATGCATGAGCATCGCGGAAGGTCCATGCTTGGAGCGATCCAAGCACGCGACCCGTGATATCGAGGTACCAGTATTCCGTCATATGGCCATCACCACTCCGCGGGCGACCAAGGCCAGCGTCACGCCGCCCATGATAAAGGCCAAGGCGCCGACCGCGATGAGCTCAAACCGGCGTTCCATCGCCTTGTATCGTTCACCATCCTGATAGCCGTCGAGGTACTCGCGGCTTATAAAGCTGAGATGGACGGTCTTGCCATGGCCGCGGATGGCATCATGGCGACCATGTGCGAAAGTATTCTGTAACATCAGGCCTCCCTTGACCTCTGGTAATAGAGTTCGGTTTCGAGCCCGCCGAGTTGGCCGGCGAGCAGTTTCATCTGGTCCACGACCCACGGCAGGGAGCCGCGAACCCGAGCAAAAACGTGATCCGTGCGCCGGTCCTTGATGAGCCAGAGCGGCGCATCGGAAGCCTCGTCGCAGATCCACATGCTCGACCCGGTGGGCCGAGACTTGGGCTCGGGTTCGCGGCTCGGAGCCTCATGAGGCTTTCGATCCTGAAATCGCTCCGTCGTGATCTTGCCCTTGGACCAGTCACGCGATCCTTGACCCACGAAATCACCATCGTAGATCTGGCTCGGGGGCCGGTTGATCATTCGAACCCGACCCGAATGCTGGGCCGGCTGCTGGTATTTTGGATTTGTGGTTTCACGGATCATTTCGGGCTGCTTTCGTTGCGCTTTAAGGTTTCGGTTCGTGCGTCTTATACGCGGTGCAGTTGTAGAGCAGGACGTGGCTCCCCCTTGGGGGAGCCTTGCATCGGGATGGGGGGTGGGGTTAGGCGGCGATCTCCGCGTCAGTAGTGGCAGGGGTGGCAGTGTTGGCGAGAACTTGCGCCAGCTCACCATGGATGGCGATCAGCTTGGCACGATCCAGCTCCATGAGCAGCATACCGAGCCCGCCGAACAAGGCGCCGATTTCATCAGGCGTCGCGCCTTGAAGGGCCGCGAATGTATCCCTCACTAGGTCACGCTCTGGCGTGGATGCGGCTTCGGTTTGGGCTTGCGCTTCGGCATTCGCCTTTGCTTCGGCTTCCGATTTCGCCTTTGCTTCCGCCTCTTGTTTGGCTTCGGCTTCGATCACCTTGTCGGCGTCCCGCTTTGCAGCGGCTTCGGCAGGGGAAAGGTGGCAAACCTCTTGATACGTGTTCTTGCCAGCCACTTCCAAAGAGGACATGTGGGCATTGATCGCCAGCAACACCGTGTCCATCGCCTCATCAATGGGCATGAGGCAGATATCGGGCCATGCACGATTGCCAAGAACCGTGTTGCGGGCCTTTTCAGCCATCGACCACATGTTCTGGAACGTCTTCGAAGCTTTGCCAGCCTTGCCGAAGACAGCTTCGATAAGCTTTTTCTTATCGACGGCCTTTGCTTGTGCCAGCAAGGCAAGCGTCATGTACCGCTTCCATGCTGCCTTTTCCGTGTTGCCCGCTGCATCGACATCCAAGTCGACGATACGTGCGATCACCGTTGCAGTCTGATAACCCGCGGCCTTAACCGTAGCTGCTACCATGTCCGTCATTCCCGTGTACCTTTCGTTTCGTTCCCCTGCAGGGGAGAGTTGACCGTTTCGCTTTCCCCCGCAGGGGAGGCTTGAAGAGTGGACACACCACCCCTCAAACCCGTGGCCCGAAGGCCACTTGCCTCGTCGATGTCTCCATCAACTGTCCCTACAATAGGGGTCTCCCTCTCGAATTGGAATCGAAGGGTACCACGTTTTTTTCAGCAAAATCAGCTACTTACACGCCTAATAGGGTCACAGAAATTCCGGAAAATTTTCCGATTTTCAGACTGCTATCATAGCGGCTCGTCGCCTCCTTGAAGCGATCGATAACCGAAGCCATGGATCCAGATCCAGATCCAAAATCAGTGAGTATGTCGTACTCGCGAAGGAAAGAATCCGTGAATGCAGATGGTTGCCGCACAGGTTGTCACTGGATATTGTTCAAGGAATTCAGGGGATTTTGGGGGAATTTATGCGGAAATTGCTTATTGCTGCGGCAGCATTGTTATTCACCACCGCCGCGAACGCAGGCACAACGGACGACGACCAACGAAAGTTTGCTGAGGAGCAGTTTAAGGGCTGGACTGGTCTTGTGCTTCATTGTGCGCCAAACACCGGTAGCTCCGTCGTGCGAGACACGATCTGCCAATCAGCAACCGCAGAATTCAATTACCTGGCTGAGAATTCGGGAATTCCACATCGGTTTAGCGACGGTGAGGATATGTTCAACATGACCCGCAACTCCTACTCGCTCGGCACGCCACTCATTCTTGAGGTGGAAACTAGCTCGTCGGGTGGCAACAGTGGCCCCATTGCGGTCCATGTTCGGGTAGCAGCTGAAAATTTCTATACGAAGGCGATCCAACAGGATGCGAAACCTGGCGAACCGGAAGCGTCCCCAAGGGGTGGGGACCTGATCATGTGGGAATCGACCGTCATATCCGCCGGTTACGGAGAGCAACAAACGGCTCGGGACCTTACGCCTTACGTCAACGACAAGATCAAAGCGTTTTTCAGTGAGTTTCTGATAGGATGGAAGTCCAAGCATTAGAAAAAGGGCGCCCCGAAGGGCGCCCTAAAAACTTTATGCCACAACGATTCTGACATGCATCATGAGATAGTAGAGGAGCCAGGCTCCCCCTGCGAATGAGCAAAAGATGCCCACCGCTGCCCAAAACATGAGAAAATAGAAAAGATTGGTAAGTCCGTTCATGACGTTTAGACCCCCAATCCCATGTAATAGACCTCGTTTTTGCCCCTGATATCGATCTCGAAAGGCAGCATTCCGCTCAATTCCTTCATCAATTTTGCGAATTTGACCACGTTCACGCGGTTCGACGAGCCGGTAGCGAGCATGAACTGCCAGTAGTGTGTGTGGAGGTCCGCCAGAGAGACCTCATGCTCGGCGCCCCACTTCAGTGGCGTGCCCGACGACGTCAGGAAGTGACGAACCGAGTTGTTGTCCGCTGCCATGCTATCAACCAGAGCCAGGTGCGACGTCGGAAGCGTGAAGCTGCCGTTGTCCATCAGCCGCTTATAGCCCTGGATCGCCCAGGCCACGATCGCCTCGCGCTCGTGCTCAAGGATCTGGGCATCAAGATCGATGACACGCTTGTCGGCCGGGATCCTGTTGTTGAATTCGAGGATCAGCCAGCGCCGATTGAAACCCTCGGAACTGTCCCGCGTCTTCGGCAGGTGGTTCGAGTTCATCCACTGGGCGCATTCAGGGTTGATGACGAATGGTTGACCATTCTTGTACTGGACCTGCATCTCTTCACCCGACACGACCTTTTTGAAAATGTCGCCCGGTATGAGCCTCGTCTCCGACAACTCACCCGCAAAGTTGATGACCTTCCCGAACATCTCGGCCGGCATGAAGCGATCACCCCAATCGGTCGGCGCGACAGCCGATGAGGAGCCGGTAGGCATCAAACCACGCATGATGGCCTGAAGCACCGACTTGCCGGCACCAGCCTGGCCGAACAGCAGGAAGGCCATCTGGAACTGCGGAGCCCTGCTCATCAACGAAACACCGAGCATCTCCTGCAAGGCGAGCAGCTTGTCACCGTAATCAGCATCAGTGGCCCAGCTATCGTTCAGGAACTGGTCAAACATCGGCATGTGGCCGGCTTTCTCCGGTGTGTACCGGTACGGCAGGCAATACGTCATCCCATACTCAGGCGCGTGCTCGACGAGCTCGAGCTTCTCCGTGAGATAGCCGTTCGCGAAGTTGACACCCTTGGTGTAGGAGGTCCGAAGCGCCGCGGTCGCGATCGCTTTCATGACCTTCATGATGCCACCGTGGTCGGACTGGCGCCGACCAGCTGGATAGTGACCATAGTTTTCAGCGATGATCTTCAGCAGCTCCTGCTCCTGGCACTTAACCCAGGCCGCACCGCGCCACTGCCAGAACTGGCCGGCGTCGTAGCGGACCTCACCGTACTTCCGCAGAAAGTTGAGGCAGGCCTCAGCCAGCTCGGCATGTGTCTCCCCCGCGATCTCGCCCCGGCGCAAGTTGTTCAGCTGTCGCTTCACGTCGGTGACACCGAGGCCATTGTTGGCCTGCTTGCACAGGAATTTCAGGACAATCGCCTCGTCGACAGGGCTCATGACGGGGTTCGTGCGAACAATCCGGTCAAGGGCGACGGAAATCGCATTGCTGCGACCCTCAGAGCGAGGATCTGGATGGCGTTCGAACTCGAGCGCGATGTAATCCATGATCTTCTGTGGCGACCAGCTTTTGTCGTCTTCCGTGAATGACAGACCCAGGCGCTCCAAATCCTCCTCGGCAAGCCCTTCGTCCCAACCAAGCGGCAGGGCCTTGCGGGCCTCGCCAGTCACGTCGCGGACGAGGAATTCGACGACCTTCGCCTGAGCCTTCTCGACGGAGAGGGGGTCACCGACCACCTTCTCGACGAAATTTTCGACCCAGCCCTGCATCTCACCCATGACCTGAACAAGCGAACGCTCGCCACGGAGCACGGCGCGGGCCAAGAGGCCGGCATGCCAAACCATGGTGCTGTCTCGAGCACCGGCCGGCACGAAGCTGACGGTCTTGTTCTGGCCACCAGTCGAAACATTGATACCGGCTTCGCGCAGGGCGCCCTTGAGCACCTTTTCGAAATCATGCGGAAGGGCAGGGGCCTTCTTGGCGATTTCCCACAGATTGCCGTCAGCCGTATAGGGCTGCTTTGTGTCCGGATGGATCGACGGTGGAAGGACGAACTGCGTACCCTTGGAGAGGATTTCGCAGATCATGTTGCCATCTTCGTCCTTGATACGGGCCGTACGCTCGCCAGACCAGCGGTAGATCTGCACCCGACCCTTACGGCCGACGCGGTGCCATGGCGACGGCGGAAGGATGCGGTCGAGGACCTGCAGAACCGCCGGGTCTTCGGAGTCGATGTCGATCGCGACAAGACCCGCAGCCGGTCCCATCGGAAGACCGATGTTGCCCGAAGAAAATGCGGAAAGCCAACCTTCTTGGTCGTCTTTTGTGGGAAAGGCATCCGAATACATCTGCCAACGCGGGATCGCAGGGCGCTTGTTTTCGTAGACGAGAGGGATCGCCGGCAGGCCAGCGGCCCAGTAGAGCGGTGCGTGAGTTGCGAAAATCTTATCGACCATTGGTGAGGACTCCGTCGATGCGCTGCATAAAGGTCGTGATCTGATCCTTGGTGAGGATTTCATCCATGAACTGGATGACGATCGACCTGAACTCGTTGATCTGCTTGAGGTTGGCGGCTCGCTCGAGGTGGGTGATGAGCTTCTCAAGCAGTGTGGTCTTGGTCCTGAAATATTGAAGCTTCTCCGACTGATCGCCGGCGCCGAGGGTGTTTGCGAACGCTTCCAGATCGTTGATCAGCTTCTGGACCTGCTTGGCGACGCTCTCGATCTCATCACCCTCAAAGAGATCCGCTGGTGTGGCCGTCGACCGCGACATCTTTAGGAAGAAATCCTTGGTCACCTGGGAATACTTGCATTCCTTATCGTCCAGGTAGTTCGGATTGTCGTCGAGCGTCCGTAACACTCGGGTGATGAGGAGTACTTGGTCCTCTGAAATGTTCGGGAAATATTTGGGGTTCATAGGTGCTCCATGTCTGGTGGAACTTACCTAGAAATTGAGAGGCTGTTTGACTACCCGGGATCGTTCTGAGTTTCATGAACTCCCGGCAACTCTGGCAAACTCTGCCTCGACTTCCCATATACCGAGAGCAATGTACCAGAACGATTATCTGATTGATTTCCGCTCACAACTGCGCCAGCGATTTGCGGAAGACTCAGTCAACATGTCTATGTCTGACTACATCGTTCGGAATACACATCTCCGAAAGAGGCAGTTCAGCTTCTCCGGCTACGAGTTCCAAAAGCAGATCGTCGACGACATGCATACGTCTCTGTATGTGATCAAATGCTCCCAGGTCGGCCTCACCGAAGTCCAGCTGCGCAAGGCTGCAGCGTTCATCACCCGTAACACCGGTGTCAACGCCATCTTCTCTTTGCCTACGGATGTGATGTTCAAGCGGGTTTCGCAGACCCGCTTCGCGCCGCTGATTGCGGATGAGCCGGTCTTCAACATGGGTGCCGTCGAGAAGCCAGTGCGCTCAATCGGCCTCTATCAGATCAACCAGTCATTCCTCTTTTTCACGGGTGGCAAGGAGTCGGATGCGACCTCGATCAACGCGGACGCGCTGTTCCAAGACGAAATCGATCTTGCAGACCAGGAAATGCTGGCTCTCTACCAGTCCCGTCTCCAAGGCTCCGACTACCAAATTACGCAAAGCTTCTCGACACCCACCTTCGAAGGTTATGGGGTCCACGCAGGCTTTCTGGACTCGGATCAGCACGAGTATGTCCTGCGTTGCGAGGCCTGCAACCACTACAATATCCCGCAATTCAACCCGAAATTCATCCATATCCCGGGGCTCTCGAGTGACATCAATGACCTGTCAGAAATCGACGCTGAACTTACTCACAAGCTGGACCTTGGAGCCTCCTACGTTCGCTGTGAGCATTGTGGACGCCGTCTTAATACCGCTGATCCTTCGTTGCGCTCTTGGGTGCCTCGTTTCCCTGGGCGCCGTACACGCGGTTATCGCGTCAGCCCCTTCTGTGTTCACCGGATAGCCAAACCGAGCTATATCGTTGACCAGCTGCTGAACTACAAGAAGAAGGACGCCCTTCGCCGCTGGTACAACACCGTACTGGGCGAAGCCTATAATGACGCCAGCGCCCGTATCAGCGAGGTCGATATCCTCGCTGTCATGAAGGGTGAGGGGAAGGTCGCGCCAGGCGACGCGCCCGTCGTCATCGGGATCGACGCTGGCCTCACCTGCCATATTACGCTTGCCCACGTCGGCCAGGCGCAACCTGTCGTCTTCGATTTCCGCCAGGTTTCCGCCGATAATCTCTTCGACGAAGTCATGAACATCCTGGCGACCTACAACGTCGTCGCTGGCTGCATGGACCGCAACCCTTATACCCCGCTCGCAAACGAGATCCGCGACGCCTCAAACGGCCGAATTCTGCCAGTCCAGTATGCAAACTCGACGGGAGCGCCGGCTGTGCACCTGGCCAAAGATGAGCTCGAAGAGTTCTCCCACGTCGTGGGTAATCGCACGACGATGCTCGACGCTGTCGCCAGCGTGATCCGTAAGCGGAAGATCTCGATGTACGGCTACGGTCGCCATCAACGCGTCGTCCTCGACCATCTTCAGGACATGGTCCGTATCGAGGACGAGGTCAACGAAAAGACCAAAGACGAAGTCCCCGCTCGGTGGCAAAAACTCACGGGCAACGACCACTATTTCCACTCACTCGGCTACCTGCTCTTCGCCCTTCGTGTGAACACCGCGATCGACTTCCGCGAGGAGGATCCCCGTACCCAAATCATGACCCAGAACGTCATCGTTCCGGTGGCAAATGGTTCACGACTGGGGATGCACCGAGGGCAGCGAACCCCCACATCACTCGGTGTAAGATAGGATCCACACATGGCCGGTTTGGGCAAAGCCATTCTCTCAATTGTCGCGCCGAAAAAGGCGGTCAAGAAGGGTGGCACGGCGGCTACCGGCACGTTCAATCCTCAGCAGAGCCAGAACATCCTGACTGCGCCGCAGTACAAGGACCATCTCACCGACATCTTCACGTCGCGTGCATCCGACGACGCTCGCACGCTGATGGTAACTCTGTTCGAGCAAGATCCTGATGTCTCCGCTGCGGTGTCTGCATATCTCACCATGGCAAACACGCTGCCTATCATTCTCGTCAAGGATATGGACGACCAGATCGACGCCGACGCGACCAAGCTTCTGATGCAGAAGATCAAGTTCATGACGCGGCCGGTTGACTACACCCTTGGCTTCCAAATGAAGCAGACGCTTGAGCAGTGGTGCGAGGAAATGCGCTACATGATCCTGCTCCGTGGCGGCGCTGGCATCGAGCTGATCTTCGACGACAAGTTGATGCCTTCCGATCTGCGCCAGGTCGACCTGAATTCGCTTGAATGGTTCGAGAAGAAGCCAGGGGAATATAAGCCACGGCAGAAGGTTTCGGGCCAATCTGACGGCATTTTGCTGGATATCCCGACTTTCTTCGTCGCCTATTACCGGCAGAACCCAACCAAAATCTATTCCAATTCCCCGTTTGTCTCGACGATCAACACAATCGCCGCCCGCCAGCAGGTCATCAACGATCTCTACCGCATCATGCAGTACACGGGCTATCCTCGCCTCGAGGTCAAGGTCGTCGAGGAAGTGCTCCGGAAGAACATGCCGGCCAATATCCGCATGGATGAGGTCAAGCAGACCGAGTGGATCAACGCTCGCCTCTCGGAGATCCGCAACAGCGTTCAGGACATCAAGGCTGATACCGCATTCGTCCACATGGACTCGGTCGAGCCTGGCATCATGAACGAGAAATCCCCAGGCGCCGGGATCGACATCAGCAAGGTGATCGAGACTCTTAACGCACAGAACCAGGCGGGTCTGAAGACCATGGCTACTGTGATCGGTCGCGGCGCCTCGGGTGTGAACACGGGATCCGTGGAAGCGCGGATTGCAGCCATGAATGCTGACGAGTTGAATGCGCCTGTGTCAGCCATCCTGAGCAACATTTTCTCGTTTATGCTGCATCAGGATGGCTACCAGGGGTTCGCAGAGGTGACCTTCGTGAAGGGCGAGCTCCGTCCGGAGCTCGAGCTCGAACCGCAGCTCACCATGCGTCAATCTCGTCTGCAGACCGACCTCTCACTCGGCCTTATTACCGACCTCGAATATCACCTGCAGATGCACCACCGGCTCCCGCCGGATGGCGCTCCGCAATTGAGCGGCACAGGCTTTATGGCATCGACCCCAACTGGTGCCGGCAATGCCTCCGACGTTTCGCCGAACAGCGACCCTCTTGGCCGCTCGCTCGCACCTGAAGGCTCGAAATCCGCCAAATCAAACACAGTCAAGAAACCAGCAGCGGTGAAGGCCTAGGCACTTCCGTTTACCGTCCGACTTTCACGGAGATCTGCATCATGAACCCCGCCCGTCGCAACATCCCAATCTGGCGTGGCAATACCGAGACGCTGACCTTTCGCCTAAGGAACGCGGATGGCCTTGCAAGCGACCTCACCGGTAATGGTATCAAGATGGTCATCGACAACGACGGCACCCTGACCAACGTGGCAGCAACAATCGCAACCCCACAGTCAGATGGTAAATTTACAATCTTTCTCTCAGCCGACGTGACCAAGATTCTCACTGCGAAAAACTACGTTCCAAATTACGAGATCCAACGGACGAGCGGCGCCGAGACAAAAACTGTCCTTTACGGAAATCTCCATATCACGGGCAGCACAAACCATGACTGATATCATCGAGATCATCACTCCCCAACGCGCACCGACTGTCATCGAGATCGGAACTGAGGCGCCGCCGGAGGCGATTGAAGTCGTGATGCCAGGTACGCCAGGCGCCAGAGGCGCGAAGGGCGACAAAGGCGATCAAGGCATCCAGGGTATCCAGGGTATCCAAGGCGTCCAGGGTATTCAGGGTTTCAAGGGTGACAAAGGTGAGCAAGGCATCCAGGGCCTGAAGGGCGACAAGGGTGAGCAGGGTGTCCAAGGTTTCAAAGGAGATAAGGGCGACCAAGGCATCCCAGGCCCAATCGGCCCCGCGGGTGGGACTGTCTCGCCGGCCCTTACCGGTACGCCTACCGCTCCGACCGCACCAGCGTCCGATAACTCCACTATTCTGGCGACGACGGGGCATGTAAAGGCCGCAATCGCCGCGGCTAACCTAGCACCAGCCGTTCACAAGCACGCTATCGCAGATGTAAATGGTCTGCAGGCTGCTCTCGACGCGCGCGCTGTTCCCGATCGTTTGGGCGCTAAGGCATCTCAAAACTTTACCGACTGGAACGAATGCGTCGATAACGGTTGGTATATGAACTCAAAGGCTGCGAACGCGCCGCTTTCAGGCGAGATTTGGTTCCTGGGTCACGTCCAGGCGCATGGGGGTGCCGGCTACTGCACTCAGATTGTTCATGCGTTCGCGAACTACGATAACAGCAACACCCAAACTTATCGTCGCCAGCAGCAAGGCGGTACGTGGTCCACCTGGGCGCGGGTTCTGATGACCCAGACCGAGCTTGATGCTCGGTTTCCCCAACTCGCACACAAGCACGCCGTAGCCGACGTCAACGGTCTGCAGACAGCCCTCGACGCAAAGGCGCCGACCGCGAGCCCGACCTTCTCGGGCACGGTCACTGCGCCGAAGGTCAATATGGGCGCATCCTGGGGTGGTCAGAACTGGCTCGGGCTTGGAAATGGCGATGCCGCTAGCTACACGACCTTCAATATGGAGATGCGTGGCTGGTTTGGTCTCGGCATGTCCACCTATGATGGCACGGTCAACGGCTTCTACGACTTCCGCGCCGGCAAGTGGGATACGAAGGGTGGCTTCTTCAAGAATGGTGTCGAAGCGGTCTATAGGGATGGTGGTTCCTACAACATCAATATCACCGGAGCCGCCCTGAGTGCCAACAAGCTGATCCGAAAGGATGGCGGGGCGGCTATGATCTTTGACTGGAGTGGTCAGGCCGGTCAGCCGTCGTGGCTGTGGGGTGGTAACGACGGCACCAACATGTTTGTCTATAGCCCGGCAAACTTCAATGTGAACTACGCCAGCTCGGCCGGAAACGCCGATACGGTTGATGGGCTACACGCAGCGTCGTTCCTGCGCGGCGACACGACCAACGGCTCCGTGAGAATGACGCCAGGTGATGGCAATGGCATAAAGTTCTGGGACGGCGACATCTATTCTATCTGTATGTCGTCGAAGGGTAATACCACTTGGGGCGGTGATCTCAATGGTGGATCCGACTACAACATGTATTTCCGCATGGGCGGCGGAGCAGCGCGCGGCTTCGTCTTCAAGAACGATGCGGTAGGGCCGATTGTTCAGTTCACCGGCGCCGGAGACATCCTTGCTAAGGGTGCTCTATTCCTCGGCGGTGGCACCAACGGTGCGCGTATGGGCATCGACGGCAATATCTACATGCCTTGGGCCGGCGATTGGATCTCGAATGTATTGGGCGGCAAGGCAGCGGCTAACCACACTCATACCATCGCGAACATTACCAGCCTTCAGACCACACTCGACTCCAAGCAAGCTGCGTTGGGTTATGTTCCGGTGAATAGGGCTGGCGATGTCATGTCTGGCCCCCTTGAGATCAAGAGCGACGACGCGTCGTTCTGGATACAAAAGCCAAGCGTGAAGCGTGCAAAGTGGACCGTCGATGGCAATGGCACACTGATCTGGCAGGACCAGGGAGGGCAGAACCACTTCTGGATCGGCGCCAATGGTGCGATTTGGACGCAGCAGTTTGGAGACGTTTATACCCAGATTGAAAATCGCGCGAGCGCCTGGGGAGCCGCTCATGCCGCCAACTGCGTCACCAGCTCTCAGATGGCCGGCTATACCCAGACACAACCCGGCCCCGGAGCCGGCAATTGGCAAAATAGCGGCTACGTTCTCGCTCTCGTCAATCGCGTGAGTGCTGACTCATGGTTGTTTGGTGCCCGCCAACCACAGCTCTACGTCCAGAACCGTGGCTGGTTTGCCGCCTTCCCGTTCTCATAAGGAGTATTCTATGCACGACTTCGGAAAGCTCACCATGGCCATTGAAAGCATCGAAACGCCTGATGGGCCGCCCATTCGGATTGGGGTCTTTTACGATGAAGCGGGCGTAGAGTGGCACGATTTGTTCCGGTCGCAGCCCGTATTCGCATTCTATGTAGCCCTCGATGGCAGCGACAGGGTGGTGTCTGCAGAGCCTGATCCCGAGCACTCGCAGATCGCGGGTCACAGGATTATCGGACTGTCGACCGACGAGTTTGGTGATCACACACGCGGCGCTGGTGGGACCGTATATGGCAAGCAGTGGAACGGCTCCGCGCTGATTCCGCAGATCCTTACTCGTGCAGAATACCCGACATTGACGCCTCGTCAGCTCTGGCTAGCTGCGGCCTCGATCGGCATCACCAAGGAGCAGGTATTGGCCCTTGTTGATCAGATGGACGATAAGATAGATGCCGCTGCCTTGCGCATTGAGCTCACCGAGACCGTTGGGTTTGAGCGCACAGATCCGGCAGTTGATCGGTTGTCCGCACTGATGAATGTTCCGGCTGAACAGCTCGACAGTCTCTGGCTCTGGGCTGCTGGCGTTTAACGAATTTCCATATCCGACCAAGAGCGACCACCTCTAGATCGGGGAGATGCCCTCTGACGGTTCAATTTGAACCGTTATAAACCGTTTAGATTCAATAACTTAATTGAACTTCTGGCACTAAACTTCCATCTGTCAGTGAGCCTTACAGGATCCCTGACAGATGAAGCAAATCGAGAAAACACCAGCTATTCGCGCTCTACTCTCCGCCTCGGCGGGTGATGTAGATCTCGACGCGCTGCGTGTCTATGAAGCGATTGCTTTCAACACCCTCCCAATTCGCAAGCAGCATCCACTCTACAAGGGCGCTCGTGCCGATCGCGCCTTCCTCAGCGAGATGGCTGACGAACTGAAGCGTGAATCTCGGCCTGTCCAGATCCAGCACAATTCCGAACCCCTCCCGGCCGGCCGCGTCTTTCATGGTGAAGTCGTCGACACAGGCGTGGATTCCGAACTTCGCGTCCTATTCTTCCTCGATCCCACTGCGGACGAGGAAGCCAAGAAGATCGAGGCCGGCACTGTCGACCAGGTCTCTGTCTCGGTTCTTGCCAAGCAGATGATCAATTCCAAGTCGGGCTTCGACTACTTCGGTCCTGACGCTGACCTCGAGAACATCTGGTCCGGTACTGACGACGAGGGCAACACCATCGGTAGGGATGGCGTCTACGCGAAGCTCGTCGGCCTCAACAAGTTCTTCGAAATGTCCCTCGTCGGCATGGGTGGCGCTCAGAACGCACGGATCGTGTCCCGCGACCGGTCGCACTTCGGCCAGTCACTCGAGCGCCTCGCCGCTTCAGGCATGGACCCGAACTCTCTCGTCCTGCTCGCATCCGCAACTCCCAAGGAAAAACCCAACATGGACCTCAAAGAACTCGTCGCCGGCCTGACGACCACAACTGCTGACCTGACCAACGCGCAGCGTGACCTGACCGACTCCAAGGCAAAGGTCACCTCGCTTGAGGCATCGGTCGCGGAACAGGCAACTAAGATCACGGACCTGGAAGCACAGCTCACCGCTGCCAGTGCTGCCGATGCTGCTGCCCTGACCGCTGACCGTGATGCCGCCATCGCCGCCCTTTCGGCTGTCGCCCAGAAGGTTCTGACGAAGGTCGGTAAGGTCAATGTCGAAGTTCCGAAGACGGTCGCTGAACTGTCCGCTCTGATCGACGAAAACTCAGCCGCACTGGTCATCAAGGCCGGTGGCAACTCCAACGACAAGCCGACCGATCTGTCAGCTGAGCCCTCCCGCAGCGCCTCTGCCTTCCGCACGGCCCGCTAATCAACCACCACGGAGATTTCCACCATGGCATCCTTCCACACCAAAGTAAGTCTTCGTGGTTTCCACTTCGAAGACTCCAGTCTGACCTTCAACCTTGCTGCGGGCACCGTCGCAAAGGACACCGGCAAGGCCGTGTCGCTCGACACCTCTGGCCCGAACAAGATGAAGCTCGCGGGTGATGGCGACCCTGTCGTCGGCCGTCTCGCAACCGTCGAAGACCGCCAGGTCGAAGGCCAGCTCGTTGGTGCCGTCGAACTCAGGTTCGCCAATCTTCTGCCGATCAAGACCGGTGATGCCCTCGCTGTGGGTGACACGGTCGTCGGCGGCGGCGCGGGCACAGTCAAGAAGGCTCAGGCCAACGATCCCACCAAGAATTTCGTCGCAGAGATCATCGGCACCAACGCCGTCGTCGTCCTGATCTAAGCGCCACGCCAGTCAACGGAGAATTTCGAAATGACCGAATCCCTCACCAAAATCAAGCGTCGTGGCGTCGAGAGCCTGGCCGTTCTGCTCAACGAAGACGAGCATGCAAGTAAGGCGGAAGCTGCGAAGCTGATCCGCGAGGCGAAGAACTTCGGCCTCAACCTGCGTGACTTTCTGACCCTCTCGATCGATGCGTCGCTCTCGGAGAACAAGGAACGCTACGCCGACGCTCAGGGCTACCTGAATGGTTATGAAGCCACTCTCGCCTACCTCAATCTGCCGGTACGCGACGACTTCGCAAATGGCGTTGTTCTCGATGCTGCCTCCGACACATTCCAGACCTATGCCGGCACTCGTGCTCTGTTTCCGGACGTAATCGACGACATGGTGCGCTGGAAGTATCGTCAGGACCAGCTGGAAAGCACCGTTCCGATGGTTTCCCAATCCCGCACTATCTCGGGCACGGAAATGATCTCGACAGTGGTTGACGACAAAGACGAGGACTACCAGACCGTTAGGGCGGTTGCGGAACTCGGCCGTATCCCGGTTCGCACGATCCGCACGAGCGAGACGTCCGTCCGGATCTACAAGCACGGCGGAGGTCTGCGTTACTCCTACGAGTTTGGCCGTCGCGCTCGCCTCGATCTGATGACGCCGTACTTCGTCCGCATGCTGCGTGAGACCGAGATTTCGAAGGTCGCTGTCGCGTCTTCGATCCTCGTCAACGGCGATGGTGTCAACGGCGCTGCGCCGGTAGTCACTCAGAGCTCCATGGACGCCGACGCCAAGGCCAGCCGCATCTCCCGCCGGGGCATCGTCAAGTGGCTCCTGGCTCGTGCCAAGGCGGGTATCCCGGTCGACACTGTTGTCGGCAACTACGATGCCTACCTGGAATGGCTCGAGCTGTTCGCGGCCCCGGTTGTCGCCGCTGGTAAGACGGATGCTGAACTTGCCTCCGCCCAAGGTGTCCAGCTCGGTGGCATCCCACTGCTGAAGGCGACGGCGAACTTCGCACTCTCGAGCAACATCGCAGACGGCACGCTGATCGGCCTGTCCCGTGGCGACACGATGGAAGAGCTGATCGAAGCCGGCTCGGATATCGAAGAGTCTGAACGTTCGATTGCCAACCAGTCGGTTACGGTCGTTAAGACCACAAACGCTGGCTACAAGTTGAACTTCAGCGACACCCGCTCGATCTACGACTTCGGTCACTAAGGGTCGCCACAACCCCCGTCAGCCCGTCGTTCAACTCCCTGGACGGCGGGCTTCTTTTTAGGAGATATCATGAAAATCATCGCAGAAACCACGGGCGACTTCATGTTGTCCGACCCCCAGGGTGGAGGCACCCTTTACTCCAGCCGCCCTGGCGTCATTTCGGTCACTGGCTTTGTGACCTCTCGAATTTCACTCGGCCAGGTCGTCAAGCTCGCAGATGTAGGCGAAGAAGCCACAGATGATGAGTTTGCCGGTTATTGGAAGGAAGCGGCCGGCGATCGTGACCTCGCAGTCTCGTCCTATGCCTCCAAGTTCGACGGATCGGCTGAGCCGGCCAAGCCTGCCACCAAGAGGGGCAAGTAACATGGACGTCATCGGGGGCACTCCGTCTGCACTCACCATTCCGTTTATGGTCAATGGCCAGCCGGTCGCCCCCGATGTTGGTTCCGTCTCATACACCGTGCGCGATCACCTGGTTGCCCCATTGGCCGGCCTCATCGACATCCCCTACGAGACGACCGCCACCAGTTTCAAGATGATCATCCTCGTGCCTGCGTCGGCTCACCAGATCGAGGCAGCTCGTCGTTTTGAGCGCCGTAGCATCGTCGTCAATTTCAAGGTTCAGGGATCGGACGCCCAGATCGTCCGCAACTATCGTGTGGTTCCCGAGTTCCTGCATTCAACCACTGTCGACCAAGTCCGCGGCTTCATCGGTATCGAGCAGCATGAGTTGCCGGATGACGACATCGATCTGCTGACGGCCTATTTGGCGGTCGAAAAGGTTGTGACCGCCGACCGCCTCGTCACCGCGCTATCGTCTGGCACAACCGACGAAATCAGCGCCAACACCATGATTTGCATGCGGGCCGTCCTGGATGTGCTCCCGTCTGCCAAACAGCGGATGGCACAGTCGGAGAAGAATGGCGTCAAAGAATTCAGCCGCGTCGACCTTAAGGAGCTCGACAAGCTGAAAGTCGAAGCCGAAGCCCGATACCAGGAAGCCATGGAGGCGATCGTCATCCAGGTAAACACCACGCCCACCTTCTTCCTCGTCTCTATCAACACCGACGCAATCACGGGGTAACCAATGGTCAGCCTGAAAACGGCAGGTCTTCGCTTCAATAGCGTGATACACAGGGCAGACGGACTTCCGTTCCTGGGTACGATCGAGCAGGATCTCGAGGGCAAGCTGATCAGTTACGACTTCAGCTATCCACGCCGCCTGCTTCGGGTGCAGCCAGAAAGCCCAATCAAGACCTTGGACGTCATCCGCGATCTGATGGATCGCTGGTGGCTGGTAGCCGACCACGATGGCTCCTTCACATACGATACTGTCGAGTATCGCTCACACATGTTGCTCCCATTGGTGAAACAAGTTTCCTGGGAGCGAGAAACGAAGGTCCTCGATCCTCTCACGAAGCAGCCAAAGGGAGCCGGCCGCGAGAAGCTGGACGACATCTGGATCCTGCCGGAACGTGTGAACCGCGAATTTGCCGACACCACGATCCGTGTCGCTGACGCCTCGGTCACCGTGTTCACAGCCGCAAAGCTCCAACTCAATGACATCGTCGATGGCATGGTCGTGAAGCGCATCGATATCGTCCGAGGGGTTTACCTGGCTGAGGTGCAGTGATGCCGGTCAAGGTCACCTTTAAGCTAGGGAACTATAGCGGACGCCGACTAGACGCCGAAGCGGGGCTCGAGACCTTCATGAACGCGCTGGGTGAGGATGTCACCGACGCCGCAATGGACGCTGTCAAGGTCGACGTCCCAAAACTGCAGCGGGTTTTGGATACTCGCATCAAGGCTTCGCTTGGCCGCGCCATTAATTACGCCGCGATGAATATGATTGGGCTCAAGTCTGCATCCTTCGATCCGAAGGGTAGGGGGAACATCTCACCCACCCAAATCTACTTTGAACAGGCAGCGCCCGCGTCTGGTGATGAGGCAATGCCCCGTGGGAATGTGAGCGCCGCTTACCGAAAGGCGAACGCCGCTGCATTGGCTGTTACGCCTTCCACCAGCTGGCAACCGCTGCATTTTCGAACGCTCAAGAAGAAGGCCTCGACGGTTGGACCGGACGCCGCTCGCAAGCACTACCTCTATACCGGTGCCTTGCGCGAAGAGCTCAAAGCTCTCGCCAAAAAGATCACCCAGAGCACGGGGACCGTGAGGATTGGCTATATCAAAAACTCAGCAAAGCGCTTCAACGCCTATCGAGCCAAGAACCCGATCGTCAAAGCAGGCCAGCTGCAGCTCTCGTTCCTACCGAACATTCCCATCAGCAAATTACCTGGCCTGGCAAGCGGGCGGATCACGGACTTCAGCAAAGACATGCTCTTCGAAAAGAGCCTGGGGCTCTCAGAGCTGACGCTCGAAAAGCTCCGCGGACCCAATGTCGACAACGGTGACCACTTCATCCATCGACCACTGCTCCAACCTGTGGTGACCTACTGGGCGCTCAAGAAAATTCCCGAGCTCGTCGCAGGCTCGATCGCAAACTCACTCGCAGGGAAATGATATGATCTACCAGGATCTATGGGGCTCTCTTGTCGCCTTCACCAACACCGTCATAGATGATCGCGGAGCGAAGCATCCGGAAGCGACGATTCAATTCGTCGATTGGGAAGCTCATGCCAACATTCAGGAACTGCCAGACACCGATCTGATCGGCACTACCGCCGTGACGTTCACCGAACATGACAACGACACCTTCAGCGGATCCTTCGCGATCGGTATTTCTACTTACGCAGACGACCATAGCCTGTTTCGGCTGCGAGATTATGTGGGGGAAGTTTTCAGCCGGCTGCGGCCGGGAATGAAGATCGGACTCTACGATCACGAGACACAAGCTCAGAAGGGCTGGCTGTACATCTCAGATGGCACCATGGTGATGCCAATGGCGAGGGCGGACGTCCGCCCTCTCCAGTTTGTTCAATGCCACCTCGTCTTCGAAGCAGTCACCGCGCTGGGTTGATACTGGACACGCCACCCTGGGCGATGAAAATCGTGCGGAGGACTTCCAAGTTCTCGCCATGCGCGGCGGCGAGAGCAGCTTCCAGAAGAAAAATAATCTCCTTGTTCATGGATCGACGGTTGAGGCTTGCACGGCTCTGAAGGAGGTCGAACAAGTCATCATCCAAGGTAGTTGAGAGACGACGCATTTATCACCATTTTGATTAATTCTGTGCCTAGCAAATATAAGAAGCTCTCCTCATTTAACAAGGTAGAACACTCGTCCAGTATCTTGAGGAAGTCTCACCATGGCCGGTAACGCTAAGACTAAATCTTTCCTTCTTTCCACGGCGACCGTCATGATTGGCGCTCCCGCGGACCTACACAAGCTGAACCCGACCCAGCACTCGATCGGACTCGTCAAGAACTTTCAGATGACTGCTGACCCGACGTTCGTCGAACTGACGCAGGGTCTCAAAAATACCGTTGTCATGTCCGTCAAGAACGGCGACGGCGTCAAGTGCTCGATGGAAGTCTATGAATACACGGTTCGTAACCTGGGCTACGCAGCCGGTCTGGATGCATCTGGCGTTTCCTTTGACCAGAGCAACGACATCTGGCTCGCATCCGCACCCTATGCTTCGGCTGGCAAAACCATCGAAGTCAGCACGGACCTCTCAGCCAAGCTCGCAGCCGGCGAGTACATCTTCGTCCAGAATGGCTTGGATGATAAGGTTCACATCGCCAAGGTCGGCTCGACCACGGTTACGGGCTCCAAGACCTCGATCGTCTTTGCAGCTGGCTACGAGCCCGCAGACACGGCAATTTTCCCCATTGGCTCGCGTATCGGTAAGGTCAAGCGTATCGATATCGGCGGCGCCGATGTCCAGCCGGAATTCGCTGCCAAGGTTGTCGGCCTGCTGCCTGCGGACAACGCTCCCTTCACGATCCTCATCCCGAAGATCAAGGTCACGAAGGGTCTGGGCGTCGCGTTCCAGACCGATAACTTTGGTAACCTGCCGTTCGAATTCACGCCTTACGCGGGTGTCGACGACGACCCGTTCTTCGATGAATATGGCTCGGCCGCAGCCATCCTAATGGCTCGGTAAGTCTCCCGCTCACCGACTCAAACTCTCTTGTAAAAATACGCCCCAGACACCACATGTCTGGGGCGTATTTCATTGAAACACAGGGTAAACATGAGCGACAAACTCACGGTAAAATTCGAGGGTGAAGAGCGCGAACTCTTCATGTCCTACGGTCTCTTGAACGAGCTCACCAAGCTTATCGGATCTCCTGAAGCAGTGCCGACCATCGCCATCAACGAAGACCTTCGCCAGTCCGTCCTTGGTGCTTGCTTGGCCACCCGCAAATCAAGCGGCAAGCTACTGAAAGCGGTGGGCGATATCGACGATATCGATATGTCCATCGACGACGTCGAGGCGCTGCTCGAATGGGCCGCGGAGGCGGTCATGTCTTTTTTCGTTCGGTCGCTGGGCAAAATGGTCAAGCAGGTCGAGGCAAACAAGGACGTGCTCGTGGGCCTCAAGTCTTCTCTGGATGGCTTGCAGGCCTCAGTTTCCGGGACAGCATAATTTGGGCGCTGGGCATTCGGCCCAGCCTCCTTGAGGAAGTGTACTGGTCGCACTCTCTCGATGACATGACTACCCTGGTGAGTTTGAAATCACAGGAATCGATGGCCGGCTACCTCCAGGACTACGAAACGTTCCGCCTGGTGGTTGACGAAGCTCTCGGAGGAGGTGGCTCCACCCCCAACGATAGTGAAGCTGTCCAGACCTTTGACGAACTCGCCAGGGCCTTCGCCGCAATTGGAGGCACCATTGGCTGATAATTTCCAGGTCGACTACGAACTTAATGCAGCTCAGGCTCGAGAGGAGCTTGAAAAAGTTCGTAAGGCCCTGAACGGAATTACGGCCGACTTCAATCACCAGATTGAGACCTCCAAGAAAGGCGTCGAGGAACTTACCAAAGTCCTCACGCAGATGATCAACACCACCACCGCCGGCACGGGCCAACGCGCCCGTGCCGAGCGGGGCGCAACCTCGATCCTCGGCTCCTATTATTCCCGTGCCAGCCAAGGCACCACGACCTCGTCGGCGCAGGACAACCAAGTCACTCGCGCTGCTACCCAGGCAATCATCAACGACCTACAGAGTACCGCGAAGGCAGCTCAGTCGAGCATTACAGACGCGATCGTCAAGCAGACCCTTAGCTTCCTGAAGACGACCGAGATCGCCGTGGAAGCCCGCATCAAAAGCGCGACCTTCTCCCAAGGCCAGGCGACCGCCAACACCAATGACCGTTACCTAGCTGCTCGCGCCACACTGGCCGACCAACGTCGCGCCGACACCATCTACGCCGCCGAGAATGGCCGAAATGCACTCGCCAGCAAGAACCGGCTGGAGGCTATCAACAACAACGGTGGCGCGGATCTTATGGGGATCCAGGGCCGCGTCATGGTCAACTACGCCGCGGTCGGTGGACTGTTCACTGCGGCAAAATCTGCGGCCTCTGGCATCCTCGAACTGGATAAGGAACTCCATCAGTTCCAGGCGATCTCGGCCGCGACAAACAGCGAGATGGTCGGCTTCAAGTCGAATCTGACAGAAATCACGCGGTCAGTCCCGTTCACCACCCTTGAAATTACCAAGGCTGCGACTTCGCTCGCTCAGGCCGGTCTGTCTGTGAAGCAAGTTACCGAGTCACTCGGTGCCATCTCTAAATTCGCGACCGCAACGGGCTCGAGCCTTGAGCAAGCGGTCGATGTCGTCACCTCGACCCTGACAGCCTTCAACCTGGAGACCAGTCGCACGGGCGATGTCGCCAACATCTTCACGACGGCCCTCAACCTTTCGAAGCTGTCCGTCGACAAGCTGATCACCTCGCTGAACTACATTGGCCCAACCGCAGAAGCGATGGGCTTGACGCTCGAGGAAACGACCGCGATCCTCGGTGCTCTTTCGCAGTCTGGTGTCCGTGCCTCGACCATGGGTACTGGCTTCCGCGCTCTGCTGACCGATCTGCAGGCGCCGTCCAAGAAGCTGACGGCAGCTTTGAAAGCTGCCGGCCTGTCGATCGAGGATATCGACGTCAAGACCAAGGGCTTCCTGCCGGTTATCGAAACCCTGAAGAACTCTGGCTTCGGCGCGGCCGAAGCCTACGCGACCCTCGAGACGCGATCTGCCGCAGCATTCTTGGCCCTCGCAAATAACACCAAGCTCGCCTATGACATGCAGAAGAGCTTCTCGCTCTCGAATGCTGCTATCCAGGCGAACAACACGCAGATGATGTCGCTCAGCAACTCTGCAAAGAATCTGTCGAGTGTGCTGACCGCATCATTGTTCACGGCGTTTGATCCAATCGTCGAGATGTTGGCCAGGGTGACGACGGGTGTAACCAACGTCGCTGCTCACCTTGGTGACTTTCCAAACGTCCTGAAAGTTGTCGGCGTTGCTGCGACCGCCCTTGGCACCGTCATGGCTGCGTCGCTCGGCGTTTCGCTGCTCAAGAGCCTGACCATCATGATCCCGGTTCTGGGTACTATCGGGAGTGGCTTCATCAAACTCTCCGGGGCCATTGCGGGCGCTACCACGGTGGGTGAGGGCTTTGCCGCCGTTCTGGCTCTGATCAATAAAATCTCCATGGGTGGCTGGATCGGCATCATCGCTACCGCTGCTATCGCAGCCGCAGCGGCGTTCTACGCCTGGAGCGGATCATCTGACAAACTGGCCGTGAGCATCGACAAGCTCGAAAGCCGCGTCAACGAGCTTAAGGGAGCTGCGGACGAAACTTCGGGCAAGATCAATTCCATCGACACCGCAATCCAGGGCCTGATCGACCGTCGCGCCGAACTCGATGGTAATGAGCTGATGCGAGGTGCCAAGATCGATGAGCTGAAGAACCAGTTCCACGAGCTTGGACTCTCGATTAAGGACGACACCACTTCGGTCACCGATCTGATCGCCCGCCTCCATGATCTCAAGCAGGAGTCCGCAAAGGTCCGTGCCGCCGAGTTGGGAGAGTCGATCGCGGTATCCAAGCAGGAAGTTGCCGCCCTCCAGGAGCAGCAGAAGCAGCTCACCGACCGAAACGGAAACACCGCGGTCACCGTCCAATCCCTGGCTGCAGCAACGGTCGGCCACAAGGATGGGGAGCAGACGGCTCGTCCCTATCTGGCACGAGAAATTGGCAAACAGCTCGGTCCTGATATCGCGGAAGCTGTTCGTATCGGTCTCGGTGATCTCAGCTCGCTCGGTACGGGTGCTGACGCTGCTTATCGTGCCCGCGCCCTCCAAGCAAACATCGGCGCCAAAATCGCCGGCCTTTCGCTCCATCCAACGGATCAGTCAGAAACCCAGATCCAGTTCCTGATGCAGCTTAGGGACACCATCGCTCCGCTTATCGACAACATCACGAAGCTGGCAGCTGTCCAAGCTGATATCGCCGTCAGACAGGATCAGGAGCAGTCTGCGAACGTCCAGGGCTCCCGGTCGTACAAGCAACTGGCCCTGGCAACGGATGATATCCGCAAGACCGCTGGCGACAAGGTCGCAGCAATCAGCGGTGACAAGAACATGACGAGCGACGACAAGCTCGCTGCGCTTCAGTCCGTGCAGGATTGGCTGAAGAAGGCGACGGACGACGCAGTCTTGCAGTTCCAGAAGTCTTTCGCCCAGGATCAGGGGAACAATGCTGCCTTGCAGGGCGTCGACGCAGCCTCCGCGGCTAGCACGGCAAAGCAGGGTCTGGCCGACATCTATCTCTCCCTGAACGAAGAGGCCATGAAGGTTGCGACTACCGTCGCGAAGCAGACCCAACAGGTTCTCAAAAAGACCCAGACAGCAAACAGTAAGAAGCTGGCTGATTGGGAGCGCCAGATCTCCGGTGCGAAAAACAACGACGCCTTCGAAACCGCGAAGAAGGGCTACGACGACTTTCTGAAGTCTTCGAGCAATCAGATTCTGGCCTTTTACGACCAGCTGATCAAAATGGCCGAAGACGCCAAGGATCCGGACGAAGTCAAGCGGCTGGCAGAAGAGCGCCAGGCCTACTCTGAAGACCTTGACGACAAGATCGCGGAGCGCCAACGCGATAATGCCAAAAAGGCTAACGATCTTCTCAAGGATAGCCTGCAGCGTCAGCGTGCTGCCATTCAGGACAACGCCCAAGCCCTCCAGACGCAAATCGACGACGCGACTGCACAGCTCAAGAAGACCTCTCCCGGCGACGCCTTCAACCAGCTGAAGGAAAAGATCCAGGGGTTGATTACTGCACTCGGCGGCGAGTTCGACAAAATCAGCAACATCGACGTGCGCGTCAACAGCATCAACCAGAACGGTCTCGATCTGGGAACGCCTATGAGCGCTGCAACGGCCGGCAGCGGTCTTGACGCCGTCAGGCATTTCATGGGTCGTGGCTTGTCGAAGGCCGGCGCTGCGGCCATTGCTGGTAACATCGCCAACGAGTCCGGTTTCAACCCAGATGTAGTGGGGGACAAGGGCACCGCCCATGGTGTGGCCCAGTGGCGGGGTACCCGCTGGAACGAGCTCCGATCGTTTGCCATTGGCCAGGGCAAGCCGACCAACGACGTTAGCACCCAATATGATTTCGTTCTGAAGGAACTGCAGCGGGATTATCCGCAGCTCTTCAAGCGGCTACAGGATCCCACCGAAGACCCCCAGGTTTTGGCAAAGGACTTCATGAATATCTTCGAACGGCCCAACGCCGATCCGAAGATCAACCATGTTGCTAAGCGCCAGGCCGACGCGGAATCGTTCTATGCCGGGGCCGATACCTCTGGTGATGCCAAAATCACTAAGAAGAACGATGACTTGAACCGCACCGCCCAGGAGCAAAACGACAAATTCGTCGCCGCTCAGTCCGACGCCGTTATCTCGAATTTGAAGTCGCGCCTTGGCAATCTGAAGACCCAGGTTCGCTTCACCGACGATCCAAAGTCGTTCGCTGATCTGCAGCAGTCCGTGCAGGACACGTACAATCAGCTGATCGAGCAAGAGGGCAAGAAGTTTGAGGCAGCTAACTCAGATCTCAAGGATTCGAACCCGACTGAGTACGATAACAAGCGAAAGGCCTTAATCGACGGCCTCCGTGAGAACATGAATTCGGACCTGCAAAAGGTGCTCGAGGCCTACTACAAGGCCGCAGATGAGGAGCTCAACAAGCCGATCGATCTCGCCAAGGCCAAGTTGTCTGCGGCCCAGGATCCTGCGAACGTTAACAAGTTCACCGCCAGTGACATCCAGAATCTCCAGCAGGATGTTGCGCTGAAGGAACGCGAGGCTGCAGTCCAGCGTATTTTGCTTATCGAGCAGGAGATCGCAGCTGTCCGCCAAAAGGGTGCTGAGGCTGAGGCCAACAACACTGATGGATCGCGTGATTCCGAGGTGCTGCAGTGGCGCACTCTCGAGAACGACCTGATCGAGAAGAACAATAAGCTCAAGGCTGAGAACAAGGCATGGGATGACGCCAAGGTCCAACAAGCTCCATCCGTATCGAATTCGATCCAGTCCGCCACGAATGCCTGGGCGCAACAAAATGGTATCGTCGATTCTCACAACAAACTGATCCCCCTGGCGAAGCAGGTCGAGAACGCTTGGGGTCCAGTATTGGACGGGCTTTCTTCCGGCTTCACCACGTTCTTCACAAATATTGCCTCGGGGACCATGACCGCCGGCCAGGCTTTTAAGCAGCTCGGCCAGACGATCCTGCAGATGTTCATGCAGATCATCGCTAAGGCACTCGCGAACCAGATCATTATGTCGCTGTTCGGAGGAGGGGGCGGGGGCGAGGGTTTCCTCGGTAGTTTGGGACAAGGTCTCTTCGGCGTCGTTGGCAAGGCGACAGGTGGCATGATCCGTGCGGCGAACGGTGCGGTCGCTCCGTTCCGCGACGGGGGCATGTATCAGCTGATGCCTGGCGAGATGGTAATGCGCCAGTCTGCCGTCCAGGCGATCGGTGAAGACAAGCTGACGGAGATGAACAATCTCGGTAATCGTCAGGTTTCACAGGGTGCCCTGAACGGTCGCGTGTCGTCTAATGACAACAAGCAGCAGCAGTCAGGTGTGGTCAATGTTTGGGTTGTCTCGCCGGATCAGGTTCCGCAGTCTGGCCCGAACGACATCATCGCGACGGTCGCTCAAAACATCCAGAACCGCGGAACGATCAAACAGCTGATCCAGCAGGTGCAGATGGGAACGGTTTAAGGCTTCATGCCTTCAACCGTTGCCAGTCGTTCGCTAACATTTGCGATGTTCTCTTCGATCCGATTGAGCGAACCTTCCAGCGTCGTCTGAAGGTTCGCAATGGCACCACCCAACTCGATTTTCACGGTGAGCGCCAAATCTTGGCTAAGTTCATGCTGATTACGGTCTATCCGCTTAATGTAGTCGAAGCTGCCCGAAACAATCGTCATCATTTGCGCCAGCTCTTTCCGAACCTGGCGCATTTCCTCCACATTGGCCTTCGATTGGCGAGCCAAAAACTCGAGCGATACTGTTTCCGTCATCAAATTATCCATCTGTTACATTCGATGATACAGACGTGGCGCACGCGTGTCGAGTTTTCAATACTTATAGGCGACTGGGTGGAGCGGCCCACACTCGGGATACACGGTTCCCCCAGGTCCACCTAAAATGTCGACGGCCTGATTGCTCTTGAAGAAGACCGAATAGAAGCCTTGGTTGTATGCACCGAAACTATTCTTAGCGTAGAAAGTAGTGCACACCTCCCAACCGTTCGGATAGCTCATATTGTTGACCGCTCGATGGGGCGGTCCAACCTTCACCTCACGAACCGTGAAGGGATCCTTCGCGACCTTTTTGATCGCGGCGACAACCTTGGCATCCGTGCCGGTCGGCATAGGATCCTTCATTACGGCGGTATTGTCGACCGTTGTGCACCCGGCGAGGAAGGCGAGAGAGATAAGAAGAAACTTGCGCATGTGGCCCCACTTTGATTTGCGGGGCGTGCATAGCACGCGCTAAACTGGTTGTGAATCCAAATTATACAGCTTGATGACGAGCGAACTCACCAGCAGGGTGCTGTTGCTGACGTTGGATATAGTCTCGCATCAATTCTCGGAGAATGCTCGAGACTGGACGATCGACAGCTTCCGCAGCAGCTGCAAACTCATCGCGAAGCTCCTGCTCCAGCTTGATCGTCAGAACAGAGTCTTTAGCTTTCATTAAGTAACTCCGAAGTACTTACCTAGTGAGTACCTTCTTGTCACGACTCACCGACTCATACAAGATTATTGCCACATCATTTGGCCGAAGGGAATCCCACTTGAGTTAACGCACCGCCAAAAACTAAAAAGCACCGAGGTTGGCGCCTCAGTGCTTTTTGAATTCATCAGAGCTTCGATAGCCCGTCAACAGGACTGAAGCTCTCATAAAGCGAATCAGATGTCAACGAGGAATTTGGCGATTCCCCGAATGGCAATCTGTATTTTGAGAGGGCCTTGCCATGGCAGGCATCCCATACGATACCGCACAACTAGAGATAGCTATTTCAAGGGCTCCTCAATCAAAACTTCTCGACAGTCTCTTCCAGCTAGTGACCAACATCTGGTCGCAGGATTATCTGACTGACAGCCAGGCACGGGACCTTTACGAAAAAATAGAGAGCCGTCGTCTCGCACTGAAGGAGAAGCCGGGAATTCTCAGGAACTTCCGTCGCCGCCTCACCCAGAGGTCACCAAACGCCGAAGTGTCCAGGGCTCGGCGCCGGCGGCGTGCAGCCTATGCACCTCTGAGCCCCCGAATGGCTGAAAACTTTACGACCACCGAGCTGTCGATCCTCGGCGTCATCGCGGATCAGGTTCGCGAGCGGGGAGCACTCGTCTGGGCGATGGATAAGATCGCCTCAATAGCCGGTTGCTGCCGTTCTATGGTGCAGAAGACGCTCGCGAAAGCCGAAAAGCTTGGATACATCAGCGTGAAGAGAACCCGTATCGCGAGAGACAGAAATGCCTTGAATGAGGTTCGCATCACTTGCATCGACTGGCTGGCTTGGATCGCGGGCAGGGGTGGTAGTAAGAAAGTCTCGACCACGTATAAACAAGATTTATCTCTTAGAAGGCAGGAGCCCGTAAACCCTTGTATCTCAAGGGAAGTCGAACCATATATCCCTCAATGGAAACGTTTGATTTCCCGTACTTCACCTGGGGCGTTAAATACCCTGAATCCTCTGCGGGTGTGAAGTTTGGACGGGGTTGGGAATTTACGTCTGCACCCAGAGGGCCTGATCAGGTCACATACGTTCTCTACTTCGCAACAATGAAGTTCTATACCGATGATTCCGGCCGACCGGTCACTGGCGTCAAGCCAAAGATCAACATCGCTCGCCTGGAACAGTTCTATAACACGCACCGGCTCTACGCTCGCTTCATCCTGAATATCCCAGGGAAGGGGCCGATGACTGTTCGCTTCTCCAAGCCGCTAGAATACAAGGTCAAGGAAGGTGGGCAAGGAACTGTCGAGGCGTTTCAGGTTGAGGTTATCACCCAGCCATGACGACGTCAGCGCCGGTCGAGCATCTTCGGGAAGCCCAGAAACTTCAAGCTGATGCGTTGGTCGACTTGTATGTTGTCAAGCTCAAGAATCTGGCCACCATCTTCCGGTTCAAAGGCGAGGATACGGTAACCTGGCAGGGGCAGAAGTTTGAAGGTATGGCCTGTCGTATGACTGGCGCTAGTCAGTCCGCGGATGGTGAGGAAGCCCGCCCGCTTCTCCAAGTCATGAATCCATTCGGGATCTTCAATTCTGCAGCGATCAAGGGCCAGCTCGATCTTGCGAACGTCACTCGTTACCGGGTTCTACGTCGAAACATCGACAACAACGTCAACATCTTCGAACGCCGCATGTGGTACGTCGGCCGAATTCGCGAGCTGATTTCTGGTCAGAGCATCTCGCTCGAGCTCCGAAACATGACCGAGGGCGCCAACTTCCAGATCCCCTGCCGGCAGTTTATCCCTCCAGACTTCCCCATGGTGTCGCTGTGATCGTCAAGTATGACCACCTCGTCGGCAAATCGTTCTCCTACGGGAAGCAGGATTGCCTTTCGCTCTTTCGTGACTTCTACAAAGACAACTTTGGGATAGTGCTCCCAAACTACGCTCGGCCAAAGGTCTGGTGGGAGAACGGCCTGAACCTTTATTCGGACCTGGCCCGCAAGAACGGTTTCGTCGTTCTAGATTGCCACCCATCCGACTACCAGCTTGGTGACGTCATCCTAATGGCTGTCCAGGCTGAAGTCGGAAACCACGTTGGCATTCTGGTCGAAGACGGCAAGATCCTGCATCACCTCTACGGCCGACTGTCGGTTGTCGAGCGCTACAGCGGCCTCACCCGCAACACAACGCTGGCCGTCTACCGCCACAAGCATGTGAAGCTCGATCAGGAAGAGATTGAGACCAACCTCCTCGACATTGTCAGTCCTAACGTCAAAAGGAAATTGGATGATTACCTCCGAACTTCTCAAGATGTATGAGGGCGACAATGAGCGTTGTGGCTTCGTCCTAAAGAACGGCGACGTCGTCGAGGTGCCGAACGTCTGCATGGACCCGACCGAGGGCTTCGATATGCGGGGTGACGACCTGGTGCTTTACACCCCGATCGCTGTTGCCTCCTGGCACACACACCCCGGCGAAGACTCCAACCTGTCAACTGGGGACTGGCACTCATTCCAGAACTGGCCCGAGCTCGAACACTACATCATCGGAAACGATGGCGTGACCAAGTTCATCGTCGTTGAGGGGGATGTACTCATTGCAGATTAAGGTCATCCTTCACGGCTACTTCGCCACCTTCCACGACGGCCCGATCCTGATGCAGGGAACAACTACGGCCGAAATCCTGACGGGCGTGACCCGCCAGATCAAAGGCTTCGCTCCGGATCCGGTTCGAGGTCGCCATCGCGTCAAGGTCGTTGGTTGCAACACCGAAGAGGATCTGCATAAGCCCCTCGATCCGGACGTCGAATTCATTCACATCATCCCGCAAATGAGCGGAGGCAAGAAGGGTGGTCTACTTCAGATCCTGCTCGGCGTGGTGCTGGTTGGTGTTGGTCTCGCACTTGGAGCTGGCACCCTTATCGGCTCGCTTGTTATGAAGATTGGCGCCCTGGCGCTGCTCGGCGGCTTGACTGCACTTCTCGCTCCGAAGCCGGAGACCGACAAAAACTCAGCGGACTCCCCCAAAAGTAGCTATCTCGGTGCGCCGAAAAACACCGTTGCCATCGGCACACGTATTCCCATTCTCTACGGCAGGCACCGCGCTTTCGGCCAATTTCTTTCCTTCGATATTAACTCAATTGAATATAACCCAAAATAGGAACCCTCATGCGTCCCTCTGAAGACCTCATCAAATCTGCAATCGCTGAGATGGGAGGCTTCAGACCAGCCGCCCGCTACCTACGGGAACATGGCTATGATATCTCGGAGTCCGGTATCCGAGGCATGAAGAAGCGCTGGCAAGACAGCGACTTCGAAGTTGAATTGCCAGGCGGGCATACAGCGAGCGAGATCGATGTCCACGAACTGATCCAACGCCGCATTTCCCTCTTTTCTGTGAAGAAAGAAATCTACGAGCGCGAACGGTTGATCCCTGTCCGTTGTAAGATCGATGGGCCAATCGGTCTCGGGTTCATGGGCGACCCCCACGTCGACGACGACGGTACGGATCTCGAGCAACTGTTTGGGCACGTCGATATCTTCGATGGACGCAACGAGGGACTTTTTGCCTCCAACCTTGGCGACGTAAGCAACCGATGGGTTGGCGGCTTGGCTCGCCTCTACGGTGAGCAGGGAACCAGCCTAGCGGAGGCGAATGCGATTGTTGAGGAGTTTCTCGGTCGCACCAACTGGCTATTCTATGTTGGCGGCAATCACGATGCTTGGAACTCAGGCAACGATCTCCTCCGCAATCTCCTTGCCAGTAACGCCGCCGTTTTCAAGCCAAATAAGGTTCGTCTGCAGCTGAATTTCCCCAGCGGTAGGAACGCGAAGATCCATGCGGTCCATGGTTTCTCAGGCAAGTCTATGTGGTCGGAGGTCTACGGTGCAGCTAAGAAGGCACAGCTGGATGGCGACTCTGACATTTATGTTGGCGGGCACACGCACGTCTCAGGCTACGCCCATGGTATGAGGCCCAACACTGGCAAGATCTGGCATGCCCTTCAAGTGGCCAGCTACAAGAAGCTGGACCGATACGCGGAGGAGCTGAATCTCGATGCCAAGGATATGTACAACTGCCCTGTAGCTCTCATTGACCCCCATGCGACAAGCGAGCTTAACTTTATCCGCTGGGAGTTCGACCCTCATGAGGCGAGTGAGCGTCTCCGGTGGATGCGTCACCGTTGGCGCTCTGGAAAGTCTGCCCACTAGAACCCATATACACTCCATCAATTTGGGGTGAACATCTCCTATGAAAATCCAAGATATCTCCCTTCGGAAACTTAGCGGTTCGAAGGGAGGTTCTCAGGCCAGCGCCAAGCAGACAGCAGACAATCTCTTCGCGACCGATGTGGTCGAAGTCCTCGTAGCAGTTTCTGAAGGCCCCATCCAAGGTCTCGAAAACGGACCGAAAACTTACCTGATCGGTGAGACACAACTCCAAGACGACAGCGGGCTGAACAACTTCGATAACTTCGAACTGATCAGCTACAAGGGCACCGAAGCGGGCGAAGATATCAACTCCCGTCTGGGTGGCTTCGGCGCTTCTACCAATGTTGGCGTCGAGATGGCGTCGAACGTTTCCATCGTCCGCCAGGGCGTCCACACGGATATCGATTACATCGATTTCCGCTTCGTCATCAACCAGCTGGTTACGCAGAACGATAAAGGCACGTTCAACTTCACTGGCAAGTGGATGGTTGAATACAAGCTCGTGTCGGAGGCAGTCTGGCGCCCGGTTCGCACCGCGGACAATGCTCCTCTTCCACCCCAGATTTCCGGCGATAGCTTCGACGTCTTCTACGGCGACAAGGGGACTGCCAACAACGTCAATGCCTCCCCAGGCGACCGGCCCACATTCTGGACCTCGCAGCAACCAGTCACCACGGCCCACGCCGGCATCTGGTTTGATACCTCGAATAACTACAAGCCGATGGTGTGGAATGGCGGCGCCTGGAATTTTCCGGCGGGTCTGCGGTTCGTCAACAGCATGTGGATCTGGTCCGAGGCATCCTCCTGGGGCGCTGACAAGGCGACGAATGCCTTCGTCGGCCCACGTATGCTCATGGTTCCGGAACAGGGTGACTACTGGCTGAACACCTCTGAGGGTCGTGCCTACTTTTTCAACGGCTCGACCTGGATCATCGCTGGTTCCTCCTTGCGGCCCGGTGCCTTCGGCGCCAACAGCACCGGCGGCTCGACCGTCGTTCTGCAGAATGGCGAGATCGCGGTTACGGGGAAAACGACGTCGTCTTTCCCGAAGGAGTTCCGCCTTCCGGTAGCTCGCGCCAAAGAGCCCTATATGTTCCGCGTCACAAAGACGACGCCGATCAATACGACTGAGAACTTCTTCAGCATCACCTGGGAGTCGTTCCAGGAAGTCACCGCCAAGGGCTACAACTTCCCTGGGGTCGCGTGCACGCAGGTCGTCGCTCGTGCGAGCGACCAGTTCTCGTCCATCCCAGATTTCTCGGGAATCTATCTCGGCCGCATTGTTCGCGTACCCTCGAACTACAATCCGGCGACCCGTGTCTATAGTGGCGTCTGGGACGGCGCGTGGAAGCTGGCCTACACGAACAATGTCGCGTTCGTCTGCTACGACCTGGTTATGAACGATCGGTATGGCATGAATGCCTACTACCCGATCGTGCTCGACAAGTGGGACGTCTATAACGCCGGTGTTTGGTGCGACACACCTACCGCTTCAGGCAAGCCGCGATTCACCTTTAATGGCCTGATCTCCGACCCGAAGGGAGGCCGCGATGCGATCAACTATCTCTGTGGCATCTTTGCCGGCCGGTTCTTCGACGACGGTAATGGCTCAGGCGTCATCCGCATCGACCAGGACAACGCTCCGGTCGCGATGTTCATGCCTGAGAACGTCGTCGACGGCCTCTTCACATATTCCTTCACCGAGATTTCGACCCGCCACAACGACCTGACGGTCACCTTCACGAACCCTGACCTCGGCTGGCAGGTGGATCGTCGGCGGGTCTATGACCAGCCGCACATCGATCAATATGGTCGCATCCCATACAACTTCGAAGCTGTCGGCTGCACGGAGCCCGAAGAAGCTGTCCGCCGAGGCCGGTATCACCTAATCACCGGCATCAAAGAAACGATGATGGTCAACTTCAAGACCAATCGTAAGGGCCTCTACATGTCGCCCTACGACACGATCTTGATTGCCGACGAGGATATGGAAACGGGCGTCTCAGGCCGCGTGCAGTCGGTTTCCGGTCCACGGACGATTCAGCTTCGCGATGCGATCTACCTCGAGCCTGGCTTCGCCTACAAAATCAGCTTCCAGCTCATCAGCCCTGCGACGCAGGATTTCGTCCTTCAGACACTCGATCTCAGCAGCGCTACTGGTGCCCTGACAGAGCTCGTCACTCTCACGGATCTTCCGCCACTTCCCGAGCACATTGAATTCACGATCGCGCAGACCAATGGCGCCGCCGCACCGATGTCGTTCCGCGTCCTATCGATCACTGAGAACGATGGTGATCCGGACAACATCGATATCCAAGCCATCCAGATGAACCGTGCCAAATGGCTGTTCGTCGACGGCCACATTGGTAGCATTGGTGAGCTTGATCAGTCCGTCTTGAACTCCAAGAACAAGCCCGAGCCTGTTCCGAATGTTCGCGTCCGTGTTGCCAACCGACTTGCCGGCACCCGCAACATCGTGACCTTGACCCTGGATTGGGATCAGAGCCCGACGAAGACGGTCACCCACTACAAAATCGAAGGGTCGCGCGACAACGGTCCTATCTCCACTCTGGCTGACGTTCCGGTCACGCAGTTCGAATGGGACGATATCCCGCCAGGCGAATACTATTTCCAAGTCAGCGCGGTCGACGTCAATGGCTATCCATCGAAGCCGTCGATCATTGAGCACCGCTTGATCGGTGACACCCGTGTCCTCGATGGCATCCAGAGCCTGCGTCTGGTCGACGAACCGAGCGCGACCGAGTTTGAGAGCCGCTCACCTGTCTTCCAGTGGGGCGCTGCGACCGATACCTATTTCCGCCAATACGTTGTGCAGGTCCGCGATACGACGAATACCGTCATTCGCGAAGAGCTGCTCACGACCACGAATTATACCTACGAGTACTCGATCAACAAGACGGACGCGGGAGGCACGCCCCGACGCGCCTTCAAGATTGCGGTGGCGACCCAAGACATTTATGGCTTCCGCTCCGACTTCACGGTGCTGGCCGTCAACAACGCCGCACCGGCTGCGCCAGCGACCCAGAGCGTCAAGGTGCTCTACGACGCCGCGGTTGTCAGCTATGACGTCCCGCCGATCCGAGACTTCCGTGGAGTCATGATCCACGCCTCCACGGCGGATGGCTTCAAGCCCAGCGCAGCTAACCTGGTCTACAAGGGACCGAACAACAACGTCGCGATCCCGCTCGCGACGGGAACCAGATGGTACATGCGTCTGGCCTTCTATGACTTGTTCGAAGATTCCACGCTCAATTACGGCAATCAGCTGGCGGTCGACATTCCGATCCCGACCGGCCCGAAGGATGTAACTCCGCCAGCTCCCCCGTCGAACCTGACGCTGAGCGCTGGCTTCAATTTCATATTTGCCAGCTGGACAAATCCCAGCGACAGCGACCTCGACAACATCGAACTCTACTACAACGCCACGAACGACGTGAGCACAGCCCTTTGGGGTGCTGCCTCCGTGGACACGGAAGCAGTCATCGCTGGTCTGAAGGCCGGGACGCTTTACTATGTCTGGGCGAGGGCGGTCGACCATTCCGGTAACCGGTCGGCCTTTACGGCGCCTGTGACCGCCACGCCGACGAAGATCGGCAGCACCGAAATCACTGACACGGCAATCAAGACCCAGCACCTGGATGCTGGCGCCATCACGGCTGAGAAGATCGCGGTGGGTGCTGTCACCGCCAACAAGATCACCACTACGTCGCTCTCGGCCTTCAGCGCCAACCTAGGGACGGTCACCGCCGGCTTGATGCAGAGCGCAAACGGGAAGCTGCAGGTCGACATGAACAACATTCGCATCTTGATGGCGGACTGACCATGGCCAATCGTCTCATCCTTGGTGCCTTCAATGGCTCTATGGCCCTGCGGGTCTCGCGCCCTGGCTACAACGTCCTCGACGACTCCCTGCCGGCCTCGGCCATTTCCTTCGACAGTAGGTGGGGTATCGCGGCCAACGTGCTGCAAACTGGTATCGTCAGTCTAACCTTACGGAAGGGAAGCTTCAGTCAGCTCTGGGCTGTCGGCTCCTTTGGCACTGTGGCCGGCCTGAGCAAGCCACCAAGCATGATCGCCAACCTCCGCAATCCGAACGCCGAGCAATACCAGAACCTTGGTGCCGACGTTTCCGCACAGAATTCCTACAATCAGAACAACGGAGTGATTTCGATCAGCACACTCTCTCCGTTCGATTTTTTCCCAAGCTCCAAGCCAGAGGGCACGCTCGTTGCCTATCTGCATTACATCCTGTTGAGGTGACCAATGGCCAACCGCGTCGTTCTCGGAAATCGCAACGGCACTATGGGTCTGTACATTTCCAAACCCGGCTTCGACGTTTTCGGAGCAAACCTGGATCAGATGCTGCTCTCTACGGACATGCAGACCTACCAAGTCATGCAGAGCGGGATCTATAGCGTGCCCTCCACGGGAAGCTTTCCGCTCTACGTCAACATCCCGAACGTGGGATACAAGCCCGTCATCCGGTGGTCCTGCGAAGGCTGGCAGAATTGCATCATGACCTACAATGGCCCGACGCAGGTTATCTTCTCCCTGAACCAAACCTACGGCCAGGCTGGCTATCTCCGCTATCAAGTTCTGGGGTTGCCGAACCCATGGTGAACCGAGTCTACGTCCACCAGGGTGGTCTCCGCGTTTCCAAACCTGGCGTGGATGCTATGTCTGGATCAAACGCCGATATGCTTTTCACCAGTGACTACTCGCAGCTGCGAACCTGGATGGTCGGGCAGGTAGTCGCACCGAGTGGTGGCTCGGTCGCAGTGAACTTCGGCAAAACCTTCGCGTCGGTTCCTGTAGTTGACCTTGCCTTCTCTGCAAACGGCGTGTGGCAATACATGTTCGACTACGGGCAGATCTCCTCAGCCTATGGCTTTTCGCTCCTCACCCCTAGCTCCATGAACCTCTATGCCCAAGGTGGGACGACCACCTGGTGGTACACAGTATGGGATTTCATCACATGATCATCGAATGCACTGAAAAGGGTGAAATCACCCACATCATCCAAGACCCTATTTCTCCGACGCTCGAGGACGTCATGACCGCGGCGGGCGTCAAGTTCCTGAGCTTCCCGCCCATCCCGTGGCCAGAGCAGGAAGTCACGATCGCGGCGGGTGAGGAAGGTGAGGAGCCCCAGACAGTCATGATGTCGATGGGCGCCGATTTTATCACGGCCGATATCGTCACGGACTTCATCCTCAACGGACAAGTTACGAAGCGCCCCGTTCTTCAGCTGCCTGAGATCGTGACGCTCGAGGTCGGTCAGGACGTTGTGATTCACAATCTGCCCGAGGAATGCACGGTCTACGTTGACGGACAGTCTTATGTCATCACCGACAAGGAGCTCACGATCACAGGTGAGATGGAGGCTGAATACGAGATTCACCTCCATGCCTTTCCCTACATGCCAGCGTTTATAAAGGTGACCGTCCATGAAGCTTAATCTGGCAAAGGATCTGAGTCGAACCAAAGCGGAAGCCGTGTCCAAGGTGAACGCCGAAGCTCAGGCCGTCTGCGCCAAATACCTGACGATCGGCGCCGCTCAGTCGATGATCTACGAACGGAAGGAGCAACAGGCTCAGCAGGTGTCTGCCAACCCTGGCGTCAATCCATCTTTGGTGGGCCTGGTTGCGATCGACGCCGTCCGTTATGGCGTCTCTCTGCTCGACGCGGCGACCGCGATCCTGATCAAAGCTCACGAATGGGAGACGCTCGCACCACTGGTCGAAGACAAACGCCTGCGAGCCCAGGACGCAATCGCAGCCGCCAGTTCGCCGGCTGCAATCACCGAAGCGGCCACTATCGACTGGAGCATGCCGGCATGAGCAAGACGAGAGACAAAGGCATCATCGCGTACGGAACCGAGGAGGACCGGCAGAAGCTGGCGATCCTGGCTGACACCTATGGGATGTCCGGAAGCGAGCTCCTGATTAAGATGCTTAGAGAACGCTTTGAGCAGTTGTTTGGTGAAAAAGTTCCATAATAGAACTTATCTGTGATGGTATAACGTTACGTTAACGACTCCAGACGGTTCAGTTTGAATCAACTTCAGCGAGCGTTCGGAGTCGTCGCACACCATATCTACGGGAACCAATTGGAGTTCTCGTATGGCCCTTTCCGACACCACTCATATCCGACTCGAAGGGCTGGAGACGGCTGTTCGTCTGATGTCTGAGCGCGTCGTCGCACTGGCAGAATTCATGGAGCGCCTGGTCGTGCTCGAGGAGCGTAACAGCTTCGTCTCGAACCAGGTCAAGGAAGTCAAGGACGCCTTCAAGGAAGGCAACTACGAACTCAAGGAAGCTCACAAAGAGCTTGAAGCGAAGTACACGGCGTTGAACGACAAGGTCGTCCGCTTGGTGACGCTCTGCTCGGTCGCGTCCGCTGTGATTAGCGCTGTCGCGCCACTTCTGCTGAAGAAGTTTGCGGGGGTCTAATGAGGCGCCCTGTCATCCACGAGAATTGGAAGACCTTGCTCTGCCATTCCTACGTGGTCTGGCTCGGCTACGCGCTCGTGTTCCTGAACGCCTTCGACGCTGGTTATTCCTACTTCATTGGCTACGCGCCGATCCCGCAGTGGGCCATGGGCGTGATCTCGGCCCTGATCGGCCTCGCGATCCCGTACCTGCGGCTCATCATCCAGAACCGAATCTCGGGAGCTCCTAAAGATGCCGTTCAATAAGATCGTGCCGACCGCACGGGGTAAATCCATTCTGGCTGCTGGCCTGATCGCGGCGTCGCTCAGCGGCTGGACCGCCTTCACTGGTGCAAAGAACACGCCAGCTCATCCGGAGATCACGCCGGCCGTCATTCATGCTGCGATCGACAAGAACTACATCCCGCCGGCCGTCGATATGGCGGTCGAGGCTCTGATCCGTCCGTGGGAGGGCCTGAAGACCACTGCCTACTACGACAAGATTGCCAAGCCTCCGGTGTGGACCGTTTGCTACGGCGAGACAAAGAACGTCAAAGCTGGCATGAGCTTCACGCCGGCCCAGTGCCTGACCATGCTGAAGAAGCGTGTCATCCGAGACTACTACCTCCCCCTCGTCGACAATGTGAAGGGCTTCGCATCGGCGCCCTACTCAGTCCAGGCGTCCATGACGTCGGGGGCGTATAACTTTGGCGTCGGCGCGATGAAGAAGTCTAAGGCGGCGGGCTTCGTCGGATCGAACGAATACCAGAAGGCTTGCGAAGCTCAGACTGCGTTCAACAAAGCTGGCGGTGTGATTATCCCGGGTTTGGTGGCCCGCCGCGAGAATGGTGACAAAGATCGCGTGGGTGAAGCGGAGCTCTGCGTGTCAGGATTGAAGAAGTGATGCTGGACCTGGTTCTAGGCTCGCTCAAGAAATACCTTCTGATCGGCGCCGCAGGCGCCGCTCTCCTTTACACCAGCTATCTCTACGGACGCCACGAGATGTCGGAGGAGTACAAGGCAGCAGCACTGGTTCAGAAGGTCAAGGATCTCAATCTCGGGATCGCCATCCAGTCGGCCGACCAGCAACGCCTGGTTCAGCAGCAGGCTCGGATCGAGCAATTGAACAAGGATCTCGCTGATGCTCGCACGAAGATTTCGAAACCTGACAGCGTTTGCTTTGACAGCAGCGATGTTGACCAGCTGCGTCGCGGCTGGACGCATCCTGCCGCCGCCCCTCCCCGCTGATCTTCGAACCTGCTTCTCGGAGCACGTCGCACCGCCGCCCGCCGGCCAGCCGATGACCAAGGTGCAGACCTACGACAAGATCGGGGAACTCTTGGTGCTCGATGAGAAGAAGTCGTCGTGTGGAGAGCGGCTGATCCAGCGTGACGACGCTCAGCGGACGGGAAGCGTTAACGCTTCGTAAATTTCACCTTGACATTTTCATCCCGGACGGCGATCACACTCTTATCGTGCGACGAGGTACTCGGTTGTCGTATGAATATGGAAAAACCAGTCGGCGGATAAGTACCGACTGAAGCGTGGGCGCGTTACTGGAGCGAGCCATGTTATCCAATATTGAGTTTTAGTATGGAAATGCCCGTTGATCTGCTGTTGATCGCGAGTAATGGAAGTTCCCAGTAAGAGCATCCACCTGGCGACTGAAGCGAGACACGGCCTTTTTGACGAATGTGAGATCCCCATGGACAAAGAATCCAAGGGAGGGTCAGAGCTTTGGTCGAAGGTTGTTGTATTCGCTATTAGCGTTTTCGCCATCCTGGTCACCACAGCTCTCATCTTCCTCTATCTGGTAAATCCGATCGAAGCCTCTGTGAAAACAAGGGTCAGCAATCTGATATTTTTAGAGTTGAGTTTGAAAGCTCGGCCATAACCTCAGAAATAGAAAAGGCCCCTCACGGGGCCTTTCATTTTTACGTTTCGTCGTCCACTACGCGACCTCCTTGTTGAAGTCGATCGGGCAAGCCCCCGACGAGCAATCGACGTGCACCTGGTCGACGTCCTCGGCCATTGTCTGCTTAATGTTGGAGAGGTACCAGTCGAACTCTTCGTCGGTGACAGGCTGTTCCGGTTGGTATTCGTATGAGACGGCCTTCTCCTGTGGCATGACGGACACGGCGCGGACGGTCTTGATGTTTTCGAACATGATCCGCTCGAATTCTTCGAAGCCGATGACTTCCGGATCGTACTTCAGGGTGTAGCTGATCTGGTTGCCACCCTTCTCGCCAAGCCAGTAATGCTCGAGGAGACGGAGGTACCGGAACTGCTCGTCCACTGTGGCCTCAGCCGCGGTGACGAGCTTGTCGCCCATACCCAGCGTGGTAATGGCCGGCGCAGTCGGGAAGCCGACGATCGTTGTGCCAGCGTAAGATGTCAGCTTGCGAACGGGGTAGCCTTTGGCCTGGTACTCAGCAACCAACGGATCATCGTTCCGGAACTGGACCCAACGAAGCAGCTTCCGCATCGAGGGCAGATGGGCGCCTTCGGTAAGACCAAAGAGCTTCGACGTCGTGCCGGCGGGCTTCATCGTCCGGACAGTGTGTGGCACGACGACACCGAGCTCGGCCGAGTAGGTCTCAGCCTCATCCTGGACGGCGTCAGCAAAGCGTTTGATCATGTTCCAGAATGCAGCCGCCTGCTCGGTGATGCCCAGAGGGCCGACGCCACCCTTCGCGATCATGTCGCGGAAGCCGAGCCCAAACCTGGCCCAGGCGTATTCGTGCAGACCGGTCATACCGACGCCGATCCGATTGGTGCGGCGGACTTCCTTGCGATAGATCGAGTCCATCAGGTTGACGCGGATCAGAGCCCGGGTCGAGGCACGGAAGGCATCCTCAGCATCATCGTCGTTCTGAGCGTGAAATGGCACGACATCAGCGATGACGCAGAAGCCGCCGAGCAGGAATAGCGTGATCTCGCCACACGGATTGACGATGTAGTGGTAGGCATGGTCGATGACACGGCGAGCAAGCTCGAGCAGCATCGGCTTCGTCGCTTCGTCCACAGTGTAGAGGTTGGATCCAGCGAAGGGGTCGTTCAGATACTGTTCAATGTCCTCGTCGTTGACCGGCAGCTTGTCGACGTTCAGGAAGCCAGGCTCGCCGGTGCCATCACCGTAGTTGTAGTCCATGACCTCCTTCCAGACCGCATATGCATGCAGATCGAGCTCGGTGATCTCGACGCCCCAGACGAACTTTGACGCGTCCCTACCCTGCTCGATCTTCTGCAGCGGAAGGGTCTTCGACAGACGACGGACCTTTTCAACCCGACCCCAGAACTCCGCATCGACAGCCACCGAGTTGTTCGACGACCAAAGGAACGACTCGAAATAGCCACCCGTCTCGCGAAGAGCGATGACCTGTTCGCGGGTCTTGTTCAGGAACTCTTCCGGACGCTTCATCTGGATGAAGTCGAGGGCGGACTTGTCCTTCCAGTATTTCACTGCAATTCGGGCCGCACGGCGGGCACCGCCGACCAGAACGCACTCGGCCAGGAGGTGGTCGATGTAGGCGGCGGCAAGCCAGGGCGCCATGCCAGACTGACGGACGTAGGCAATCTTGACGATCGCAGCCATCAGCGGACCAGGGCCAGAGGCCGGCCGGTTCTGCATGCCCTTGATCGGCTCACCGAAACTACGGACGTCCGTGAAATCGAGGATCAGGATCGTGTCGTGATCATTGCCGTGATAGGCCAGCTGCTCGAGGATCTCGACAGCCTTCGCCCAGCCTTCGCGGCTGTCCGACACGCGATGGACGATGACCTTGAGGTTTCGATAGAGGTGCTTGGCCGCACGGGTCGTGAGGTAGGCGTTGTACGGGATCCGGCCTGACGCAACATCCTTGTGGTGCGAGCTGATGGTGCAGACGACGTTCGGCATCTTATTCGCCCAGTCGACAACCTGAAGAGCGTCGGAATAGTCACCGCCGACGCCAGAGCCAGACAGGAGCAGCTTCTTGTTCAGGAAGCGCAGCAGAGCTGTCGAGCAGTTGGTGAAGACTTCCTGCGGACGGTTGGGCTGGTTTTCATCACCGTGCTGAAGGTGGCGACCGGACATCAGTGTGGATGCCTGGGAGAGATGGTGCTTAAGCTGCTCGTACTCATGCTCTTCAAATTCCGGACCACGAGGATCCAGGAGGGCATTACCAAGAGCGACACGATCGGCTACGTCCGCCCAGGTCTCGCCAGGGCGGTTGATCGTGCGATCGGCCACAGCTGTGCCCATCCCGGGAAAATATTCACGGTTCATTGTATTTCCTTGAATTTGCTAGGAGATCTTAGGTAGGAAGCCCCGCCGGCGGGTGCCATGGCGGGGCTGATGCAGTTAGCGTCGGGACGGTTCAGACCTCACTGGAACACTTTCTCTTCCGCCGCGAGATCCCGGTTCACAGCCAGGTCCAGTGTGAATTTCTCGGGGAAGCGGGCCTTCAACTTGGCAATATTGCGGTCCATGACCTCTTCGAAGGTGATGTTGTGCTTTCGGCACAGCAGGGCGAGGTACCAGAAGAAGTCACCTGCCTCGTCGACAATCTTGGCCCGGTCTCCTTTCAGAGCCGCTTCGGTGATCTCGGCCACCTCCCCTTCCATACCAAGGATGGCATGGAGGGTGTCGGCATCGACGTTGAATGGTACGCTCACAGGGTTGCGAGGCGCGTCCTGCCCCATGGCGTCCAGACGATCAAGGTTGTTGTAAAACAGCGCGCGCTTTATGCCATCAATGACACGAGCCGCCTGTGCCCGGTTCCGTAAAACCGATCCAATCCAAGCAGGATGGACGTTCTTGCCGTAGAAGAAGTCACCGGCCGTGCGGGAAAACTCACTCTGATATTGGGTAGGCTGCATGGTCGGATTCCTTAATGCCTGGAAGCGTTGCGGGCGTGTTCGAACGACGGGAACTTGAATGGAAGGTGCGGATCGGTGATCACATCGGATCCGTCGAAGTAGGGTGGGGCCGGTGGTGCGGCCGGCGCAGCCGGCGCCTGTTGCATCTCGACCCAGAGAGCGAGCTCGAATGCGGCTGAACGCAGGTGGTCGATACTTGCGCCATCCTGGAAAGCCAGCAGGTTGTCGAGGACGGAGATCAGGTTCGGATCGAAATCGCGATCGAGGGTGATGGTAGGTCCAGCGACGAGGTACCGGTCGTCCGTGCCGACGCCGCGGTGGGCGAACTCGAGCAGAAACGCGATATTGCATCCAAGGTGGCCGGCTTCGGCCAATCCACTCTCGGAGTCGGTCGTTTGGCCGGCCAACAGGCGGAACACGAGATGACGTAAGGCGCTGTTCATCACGGACGACCAGCTACCACCCTTGCGCCAGTTGTGGGCGTCGTACTTCTTGGCACCAAAATCCAGCACCTGGCCGGTCAGCTCGATGAGCTTGAGTGGCACTGTCCGATCGGTCTCGAACGCCAGGTTGAAGATCGCTTCGAAGAAGCTGGTGGGGATGAGAGAGACCGGAACTTTACCGGCGTTGTAGCGAAGCATGGTCATTAGAGGAGCCCCAGGAATTTGAATGCGTTGCGGAGTTTCTGTTCGGCTTCACGCCACTCCCAGCCCTGGGTTTTGACGCCGAGCGGTTCGCGCCCTGGGCAGATCGCGGGAGGGGTGAAGATCTGCAGCATTTCGTCGGCGCAGATCCGGCGGTCGTATTCCTCGAGAAGAACCATGTTCTGCCATGGCTCCTGGAACCACATGAAGATCTGGCGCTGGACCATCTTCTCGAACTCGACGAAGTCCGGGAGTTTGGCTTTGAACGGATGCGGGAGATCGTTCGTGAGACCTTCGTTCAGGTCATGAAGCGCCGCAGCCCGCTTGAGGCCGGCTGGGACGATGTTGATGAGATGGACTGTGTGCTCGGCCACGGAATAGTGGCAGTCAGGTTGTCCGCTGTAGCGGCAGAGCTTGGCGAGCGGCTTGATGAGTTCCTCGGGAGACAGATAGTCTTCACCAAGGTTGAAAGGGTCGACGCGGCGACCGGAGGAGAGGAGGATACTGGTCATTTTACATGACCACCATTTCGGAGAAGAATTTCCGACGAGCAGTCGGCTTCAGACGCGGGATCAGGTACTGGACGACCCAACCGTTATCCGACGTCTGGAACATTTCGTGTGTGCCCGCGTCGAATTTCTCGCGAGCGTCCGCAATGGCTGCGGCGAAATGGGAGGGCCAAGCAGAGCCCTGGCGCTTCACAGCAACAACGTTCTGCTGGAAGCCCTGACGACCCAGAGTCCGGATATCATCCGGCTCTGGTCCCGTCGCGGGATTAACGCCGACGCGGCGAGCGAGAAGCTCGCGAGCGTGGCGGTCCCGAAGTCCAAAGTAGTTCAGTCCAAGAGCACGAGCGACCTTTGAGACATTGTCGTTCGTGCGCTTCATTTCCTCATCAATGAGGGCCTCAATGTTGTTCTGCGAGTTCATTATTTTCTCCAACAGCGATGTAGTAATCCGCTGCTGGAGATTTATGTGATACGAGCAAGAGTTGGGAGATGCGACCTTTGAGAGTATGGAGTACTCCGGAGGTTTTCTCGCTCCTATTCTTATCCATAGAGGCGTCGATTTCATCACCCATGAATAGGGAGAAGATATTGTTCGTGAGCACCTGACCTAGGCCGATACGCAGGGAGAGATTCGCTACTGCTTTACCAGACCCAGAGAGTGTGTCGATAACCTGTCCATCGACTAAGATATTGAACTCTTCGTCGACCACAATGAACTGCCGCTCGCCACCAGTCATGTGCGTGATCAGGTTGCTCGCAACGCGGTTCAGGCTCGGAACCAGATACTGCTTCACCTTCAGACGAAGGATCTGCAAGGCGTCCTTCACCTTGGACCAATCCTCGGCGTCGGCACGATAGCCGTCAACCCTGTGGATGGTCTCCTCGTAGATCTGGAACTGGCGATACCAGACGGCATATGCCTGCTCGTACGCCCGAGCCTGATTCAGACCCTGGACCAGCTCGTCGTAGCCCTGCAGATCGACCTCGATCATCGACAGCTTGACCATCTTGTCCGCCCTCTCCTCGAGCCAGGATTCGAAGTCGGCCACCTGATCGGACCAGACCGCCAGCTGAGCCTCGTACTGCTGGATCTCACGGAGCATCGAAGCGTAGTCCGGTTCCTTGTCGGCCGGCTTCAGCTGCTCGATCTGCTCGACGAGCTCGCGGCGCCGGTCCTGGGCGTCCAGGCCGTGCTGCAGCGACACAATGTGGTCGATCGTGAACTGGGTTTGCGGTTCCGTCGAAGGAGCAAGGCTGTGGACGGTTTCCCATTCATCTTTCACCTTGTTCCAGGCGTCGAGCTGGCGCTGATGACGCTCAACGTCAGCCTCGGTGGTTGCCGGCTTGTCTGCAACGAGGAGAGCCTTGGAGAAGACTGCCATCTCCAGCTCGAGGTTCTGGATCGCATCGCCGGCCACGGGCCAGTGGTGTTTGCAGCTTGGGCAGCTATGTTCCCCTTTCGCGAGCAGATCATCACGCTGCTTGGTCAGGTGCTGCAGCTGGACCCAGTCGTTATGGGCCTTCCAAGTCAGCCGAAGAGTGTCGATCTGCGACTGATCCAGATCTGGCATTCTGTTGTACGTCAGGAACTGCTTGCGAGAGCGATAAAGCTGCGCCAACCGGTGCTGTTCGCGATCGGCGTCGAGTTCTTCCTGGGTGACGCCACGAGCTGGCGGGATCCGGCTCAATTCGGACTCGAGAGACTGGCGCTGGATCCGGCGTTCGGTCTGAGCGTCCAACATTTCCTGCACATCCGTGGATCCGATCCCGTGCTTGTTCTCGGGCTGAACCGGCTTCCGCTTTGCGGTGGACAGCCAGCCACGCAGCTGGTCGGCCTCACTACGGACAACATCGAGCTTGGCCTTTTCTTCTTCAAGGTCCGAGCTTTCGCGATAGCCTTCCGGCAGTTTAGGTTCGTCAGGCAGGCGATTGGTCGAGGCCAGATCATCGGCTGCTCGCTTATGGGAGAGTGCTTCTTGGCCGGCGCTCTTGGCGAGATCGTCCAAAATGGCCACGCCAATCACGCTGTCGACGGCACGGCGACGGTCGGCCGGCTTCATGGTGCCGAGAGCGAGGAGCTCATCCTGGTTTGCGACGCAGGCCATGTCGAAGACGGCGAGCCCGAAGCCGAGCTCCTGTGGGATCTTGGTGTTGACTGGCGTCACGCCGGTAGTGATCACCTCGCCGTTCCGTGACAGCTGGGCCTTGGTGATGGTCCGGTCGACGACGTAGTCGTCACCCTTCAAGGTGAACGTCAGCCGGGTCTTGAGATTTTTATAGTCCTCAGCTTTGCCGCGGAGCGCCGCCGAGCCGAACAAGGAGAAGCGGATCATCTCGATAATCATCGACTTTCCGCTTTCGTTCGGACCCACAATAGCACCGAAGCCGCCCTGGAACAGGACGGCTTCGCTAAGGGTTCGACCGGTGGATGGGAATGTTACCGAGTACTCAAGGGCTTTGATCATATTCACTCCAGTTCAGAAGAATGCCAGCCGCGATCGCCTTCGCTGCGGCGCTTTGAAGGACAGGGAAGAATGCTTGTTGAAGGGCGATCCGGCGGATTTGGTCGAAATCCTGAAGTCCTACTCGGAGGCTCTCGATCATCGTTCGGATCAGGGATCTCTCGCTCAGCGTGAGGTCCGGAACCTCAAGCCACCTATCCATTACCCAGAGATATTGGTCGAGCGGTCGGGTCAAAGGCTTAAGATCCATTGGTGTTCCGTTTTGTGTGATACTGGTCCAGAACAGTCGCAGTCCGTTCAGCCGAGACGCCAGCTTCTGCAAAAGACTCTGCAAAGAGCCGGTCCATGTCGAAGTCACCCATGGTGACGGTCTCGAGCTGGCCATCGTCGTCATTGATCTTTTCGTCCTTGTAGGTGATCTGCAGGCAGTCGATATCGCCGTCGTAGCGGCCGAGGATCCGCAGGCACTTGTTGACGTAGATCGTTGGGTCGGTGATATCCTCGCCACGAACAGTGATGTAGAGGCTGTCGTCCGGTTCCTCGCCATGAGCGTAAGGCTGCATCGAGCCGACGACGATCACTTCGGTCCCGTCACGCTTCAGCCGGCGAGCCTTGTGGTCGTGGCCGGTATAGATCTTCTCGAAATTGAGCCTGGTGGGGACCATGTTGTGGTCCCCGAACTCGATGTCGAAGTGTCCGAAGAGGATGCTTCCCTCGACGCCCTTCAGCTTGTCAGTGGCATCCCAAAGGGGATGCCAGGGGTATAGGACAAGGCCACCAACGGTTACGACGTCTGTGACGACGGTGATGTTGGGTACATCGGCCACCAGTGCCGCGAAGACGTCAAACGCCGAGCGCCTGGTTAGATCCCGCACCCAATCATGGTTGCCCTTCAGGATGTAAAAGTGGGCGTCTGGATGCTCAGCGGCTGCTGCACGATAGTGCTCAGCCACATCCAGGATGAGATCGAAGGGGACAATCCATTTGTCGAAGAGGTCACCAAGACAAATGTGGTAGTCAAAATGGCGAGCTGGATCCCGAATAGAGTCCAGAAAATCTTGCCATACAAGTTTCTCGCGCATCCCTCGGCGGTGGAGAGGCACCCCGTTATGAAAAGAGCGCCCCAGGTGAGGGTCTCCAAGAAGGACAATACGCTTTCCATTTTCAACGATCTCCATATGTGTCTACCGCCTTGAAAACTTGCTCGATCTGGTTGAGGACGTCGAAGATCGCGTTGTGGGCTTCACCCTGGAAAGCGACATAGTGGCTCTCGACGGTCGCATCACCGGCGAGACCGCGGATGAAAGAATTCAAGTCGATCGCCCAGCGGTAGTGGAACGGGTTCTCGATGTCGTACTGACGGAAATACGAGGCGACGAAACCCCAGTCGAAGGTCGTGGGCTTGGCCCAGAAGCGAACCGGCTTCGGGTTGTTGAAGCCGACCCAGCTGGCGAAGTCTCGCATGACGAGCGCCGGATCTTCGGCGCGGGTCTGGATCTGATGATAGATCTGCGGACGCTTGCCCCAGAAGTTGGTGCGGCAGCTCTCCTCGAAATACCGGTTCTTCGGCTGCTGGAGGCAGCGATCGAAGAAATCCGTAAAAGGCTGAACCGACTTGGAAGCCAGATCGAACTTCACAGCGGACAACTGGATCATGCTGCAGTTTTCAGGGTTGGTGCCGGTGGTTTCGATGTCCACCATGATGTCTAGAAAGTCGGGTGCCATATGAAGGATTCCAGTTCTGTCCAAGGGATTGATGAGCGGCCGAGATCCTTCACCGCCTGGATGACTTGCCAGGGGATGCGGTACCAAGTGCCGGTGTTGAGGTTGTGTACGAAAACGAAGTACTGCCCGCCCGCGCTCACGACTTGAGGGGCGGCGGCAGACTGACCCTTCTTGAGTAGCGAGAAGGGGAACGAGGTTTTGTTCTGGGTCGATTTGACCTCGGCGTAGAAATTCTCGCCGTTATTGGTCACGATGTAGTCTGAGGGTGTCGGTCGCACGTTCGAGATGACGCCCGTGCGGCCGAAGTGTTCAGCGGCGTCTGCGATGCGATAGTAATAGGCTCGTTTGCCCATCCTATCCCAGACGCCTTCGAAGAGTTTTTCAGAGAGTTTTCCGGTGTTCTTTGCCATGGAGAGTACATGGACAAGACCGGGTAGAGTTTGAAGACGAAAAAGGCGAGAGTTCGTTAAACTCTCGCCTGAGATTAAGTGTAATGGCCCCATAAATTTCCGGACAGGATCTCCCGCTTAATAAGTGTGCGAGGTAATGTGCCCATTATGACCA